>JAIRCJ010000241.1:33974-292139 GCA_020883675.1 Bruguiera gymnorhiza | reverse complement strand
TATTACCGTCTATTTGCTATAGGCTTTGTTTTCTACAAGTTCTTATATGTTATGTTTCTTCTTATCGTCTATTTGCTACAGGCTCTGTTTTCTTCTTACCGTTTATTTGTTAGAGGTTTTATTTCTTCTTACCGTCTATTTGCTAGAGGCTATATTTTCTTGCTACTAAACACTGCTCGTTTGGACAAATGGATGATAGTCCTCTTAATCTTAGCCATAAACTCTAATGGTAGCCACAATCACAATGAGTTTCCAATAGTTGGAAAGCAACAAATGAGGACGAGGATTAATTACCAAAGGTTACCTATGCACATAATTTTGAAAGAAGTAGCTTGATTTTCAAATTTGTATACTCTAGGGGTATTTCATCCATGTAATGCAAAACAAAATCTATTGATTGAAACTTAATTTGTCGTATAATCTTTTTTGATGGATGAAAGGAAGAGGAGTGCACAAACAGATAAAATGTCTATTTTAGTATTTACTTATAAATTTTATTTACTACAGGCTTTATTTTCTTTTTTCCGTAGGCTGCTTTGTTTTCTACATGCTCCTTTAGGTTCTGTTTCTTTTTATCGTCTATTTGTTACAGGCTCTATTTTCTTCCTTCCTTAGGCTGCTTTGTTTTCTATAAGGCTCCTTTAGGCTTGGTTTCTTTATACCATCTATTTGTTACAAGCTCTGTTTTCTTCTTACCGTAGGCTACCCTATCTTGTTGAGACTCTTGAAATCTATTTGCTACACAAACTTTGTTTTCTTCTTACCTTCTTTTTGCTATAGGCTCTGTTTTCCTTCTTACCATCTATTTGTTACAGGCTTTATTTTTCTTACCGAAAAAAAAAAACCTACAACAATTTCTCGTGTGTTTTTCCTTGTTTGAAATTCCTTTTTACCCCTTCCCTACTAAAATTGAAGGTCAACTCCTTATGGCTTGCCTTGTAAAATTAATGCCTTTGTGTTTTGGGTTACCAGTTCCTACTAGTCGACTCTTTGGCTTGCCTTCTAAAATCAATACTTATGTGTTTTATTTTCCTTGTGTTAAATATAATTTTTCAATTTAATACGTAACTAGTATATATGAGTCAAATATTTATAAAGTTCATATTGAGTTAACTTATAAAGTTCATATATTAAAATTTATACATTAAGAGTTAAAGGAAATTAAAAACTAGAAACTTGTTAAAATTGAGAAATAAAAATAATTCCATTTAACTTTTTATGTAAAATGAAAATTGAGAAAATTGAATAGTTATACAACAATATTTTAAAGATATTACAATATTATAAAATATAGTAAAAAGTGAAATTTTAGATCTTATTATGTAAAATTATATATTACAAAGTTCTTAAAAATTTAAAAGTTAAATAGAAGTCAATTAAATTAGTGAAAAAAATTGTCAAAAAAATCTAAATAATCTTATTAACACTGTTATAAATGATTTAAAAATAATTTATTAAAATTTGAAAATTATATCAAATTTAATATATACTATAAATACTTGTGTGAGATTGAATTAAAATAAAAAAAATGTTAAAATTAATTCAAATTAATTGTAAATTAGAAATAAGTATTTGAATAAAAGTTTAACTAATTGAATTTAATTTAATATAATTTAAATATTTATGTAGAATTATATTTTTTATTATATTAGAATTTGAATTTTTTCAATTTAATACGTATTTAGTATACATGAATTATGAGTATAACCTTATATTTATATTATTTGTAATATGTTAATATGTGACATTTTATTAAATTAATAAAAATTATAATATTCATATACCTATTTAATAATAACATCAAAAATTATTAATATGTCAAAGTTTTGCAAAAGTTTTAAACGAAAATACCAAATTCTAGGACACCTACACCCTAAAGGATTTGCGTAATCAGCTTCTCGAATCTTTTGTTCCTAATAAAATTGGTAGGATGTTAGGCGAAGAAAAGGATTACGATAGAGAAAAATGAGATGTTGGGCAATATGTCTGCTAAGTTCGATTATTGAAAGCTTCCTGTTTAGCTTATAATGGGCAAATTTGTACTTCCAAGTTCTCTGCAAACTTTGGCTCATTATCAACCATTACTTTGTTGATTCTCTTTCTCTCTCTCTCCTTTTTTTCCCTTCTTTCAGTTCACTTAGAAAAGGAGATTTTATGGTGTAAATGCAAACATTATAAGTTAGATACTTATTATTGTTTGGTTTTGATGATTATGATTCGACATAGAATTGAACGTTTAAAATTGTTAATGGCTAATGAAGTAAATGTCATTGCTCACACTTGCTTTGATTCGTTGGAACAATCCAAAGCAAAAGTTTTAAGCTTCTTGTTATAAACATTGTATTTACTAGATGAGCCCACCGAAACAATCACTAAGCTCAATAAGTTAGAAGAGTAAATTATTTTACCAATTTAAGCTCTAAATTAATAGTATCTATAATGTTACATGATTAATTGTTGTCACATATCTTATCGTACAATACAACATAAGATGGGGAGCAATAAGAATCGCCGAGAGATTAGTACAAAGTGAGTTGTTTAAGGAATGGTATATGCCTAGAGGAAATTAAAAAAAAAAAAGGGAAATCTATGAGAACAAATTCTGAATGGAACTAGCTAGAAATGAAAATGTAGAGAGAAATGTTGGCTCTTCAATAATCGGAAGTTTAAGACTTAGAATGGACTGATATAACCTATCAGCCTTAATAACATCATTTTTATTTCTTTTTTTTCACATTTTTTCTCTTCTTTTCTTTTCTTTTTTCAATAACTCATCAAATGTAAATCCTAATTTAATAAATTCGTACTTTAAAATATCTAAAATATAAAATAACTCGATTTGAATATGATCCGTCCATACCATGTGTTTATCAACCCTAATTATAGAATACGACTCACTCATTGTATTCGGCATCATTTCATCGTTAATATATTATAACCCATGCTAACTAGCCTTCTTTTCACCTGCATTCGTGTTGTCAATGAATTTACTCCCTTACGGTCTAAAGTTACTAAGCTTAGCATTCAACAACCAATGAAAATGAAGTAACATTGCATTTCTTCATTTTTTTTCTTTGGTTATTTATCTCAACCACTATCTTTAAACAACAGAAATTGGGTTTCTCAAGAATGGGTAGTAACATTGGACAAGTGGATTGACAGTCCTCCCAATCTTAACCCACACATTCTGATGATAACTAGTAGTCACATGAGTTTCTAACACCTGGAAAGAAATAAATGAGGATAAGGATTAATTACCAATAGGAGTAGGTACTAAAATAGACATTTTATTTGTTTGTGCACTCCTCTTCCTTTCATCTATGAAAAGAGATTATATGGCAAATTAAGCTTCAATGAATAGATTCAGTTGTGTATTACATGGTTGAAATACCCGTGGATTTTATGAATTTGAAAATCAAGCTACTTCTTTCAAAATTATGTGCATAGGCAACCTTTGGTAATTAATCCTCATCGTCATTTGTTGCTTTCCAACTCTTGGCCAACTCTTGGAAACTCATGACATTGTTGGCTACCATTAGAGTGTATGGCCTAAGATTGGGACGATTATCAATCCACTTGTGCAAACAGAGTAGCCTATGGTAAGAAGAAAACAGAGCCTATAGTAAATAAAAGGTAATAAGAAAATAGAGCCTTAAGCAAATAAACGATAAGAAGAAAATAAAGCCTATAGCAAATAGATGATAGGAAGAAACAAAGCCTGTAGGAGCTTGTAGAAAACAGAGCAGCCTAAGGTAGGAAGAAAACAAAGCTGTAACAAATAGACGATAAGAAGAAAACAAAGCAGCATATGGTAAGAAGAAAAAAGAGCCTATAGCAAATAGACGGTAAGAAGAAAATAGAGCTTATAACAAATAGACGGTAGGAAGAAACAGAGCCTATAGGAGCCTATAAAAAACAGAGCAACCTAAGGTAGGAAGAAAACAAATCTTGTAGCAAATAGACGGTAAGAAGAAAACAAAGCAATGTATAGTAAGAAGAAAAAAGAGCCTGTAGCAAATAGAGGGTAAGAAGAAAATAAAACCAGTAGGAGCCTGTTAAAAATAGAGTAGCCTAAGGTAGGACGAAAACAGAGCCTGTAACAAATAGATAGTAAGAAGAAAATAAAACCTGGAGGTGTCTATAGAAAACAGAGCAGCATACGGAATGAAGAAAATAGAGCTTGTGGCAAATAGAATATAAGAAGAAAACAGAGCTTGCAACAAACAGATTTTTGGAGTTGGTACTAAAATAGACATTTTATCTGTTCGTGCACTCCTTTTCCTTTCATCAATCAAAAAAGATTATAGGGCAAATTAAGCTGCAATGAATAGATTCTGTTGTACATTACATGGTTGAAATACTCGTGGAGTTTATGAATTTGAAAATCATGTTATTTCTTTCAAAATTATGTGCACAGGCAACCTTTGGTAATTAATCCTCATCCCCATTTATTACTTTTCCAACTGTTGGAAGCTTATGTGACTGCTGGCTACCATCAGAGTGTATGGGCTAAGATTAGGAGGACTGTCAATCCACTTGTCCAAACGAAGTAGCCTATGATAAGATGAAAACAAAGCCTTTAGCAAATAGATGGTAAGAAAAAAAAATAGAGCCTATAAAAAATAAAGTAGCCTAAGGTAGGAAAAAACAGAGCCTATAGTAAGTAGACAGTTAGAAGAAAACAAAATGTGGAGGAGCTTGTAGAAAACAAAGAAACATAAGGAAAAAAAAACAGAGCCTGTAAGAAATAGGTAGTAAGAAGAAAATAAAGTTTAGAGCAAATAGATTTTAGGAGTAGGTACTAAAATAAGCATTTTATCTGTTCGTGCACTCCTTTTCCTTTTATCTATCAAAAGAGATTATACGAAAAATTATGTTTTAATAAATAGATTTTGTTTTGCATTACATAGTTGAAATACCCATGGAGTTTACATATATGAAAATCAAGTTATTTCTTTCCAAATTATGTGCACAGGAAACCGTTGGTAATTAATCCTCATCCTCATTTGTTGCTTTCCAACTGTTGGAAACTTATGTGGTTGTTGGCTACCATCAAAGTGTATAACCTAAGATCAGGAGGATTGTCAATCCAGTTGTCCAAACAGAGCAGCCTATGATAAGAAGAAAATAGAGCCTTTAGCAAATAGAAGGAAAGAAGAAAACAGAGCCTCTAGCAAATAAACAGTAAGATGAAAATAAAACCTATAGCAAATAGACAATAAGAAGAAACAGAGACTATAAGAGCCTTAGAAAATTGATTAGCCTAAGGTAGGAAGAAAATAGAGCTTGTAACAAATAGATGGTAAGAAGAAAACAGAACCTGGAAGAGCTTGTAGAAAATAGAGTAGCATATGGTAAGAAGAAATAAAGCTTGTAAGAGCCTATAGAAAACTAAGTAGCCTAATGTAGGAAGAAAATAGAGCTACAGTAAATAGACTATAAGAAGAAAATAGAACCTAGAGGAACATATAGAAAACAGAGCAACATACAAAAAGAAGAAAACAGAGCCTGTAGGAAATAGATGGTAAGAAGAAAATAGAGTGTGGAGCAAATATATTTTAGGAGTACGTACTAAAATAGACATTTTATCTATCCATGCATTCCTCTTCCTTTCATCCATCAAAAAACATTATACGGCAAATGAAGCTTCAAAGAATAGATTATGTTTTGCATTACATGGTTGAAATACCGATGGAGTTTACGTATGTGAAAATCAAGCTACTTCTTTCAAAATTATGTGCACAAGAAACCTTTGGTAATTAATCCTTGTCCTTATTTGTTGCTTTCCAACTGTTGGAAACTCTTGTGACTACTGGCTACCATCAAAGTGTATAGCCTAAGATTGGGAGGATTGTCAATCCACTTGTACAAACAGAGTAGCCTATGGTTAGAAGAAAATAGAGCCTATAGCAAATAGACGGTAAGAAGAAAATAGAACTTAAAGGAGTTTGTGGAAAATAGAGCAACCTATAAAAAGAAGAAAATAGAGCCTGTAGCAAATAGATTTTAGGAGTAGATATTAAAATAGACATTTTATATGTTCATGCACTCCTCTTCCTTTCATCCATCAAAAGAGATTATACGACAAATTAAACTTCAATGAATAGATTATGTTGTGCATTACATGGTTGAAATAGTTGTGGAGTTTACGAATTTGAATATCAAGCTACTTCTTTCAAAATTATATGCTCAAGCAACCTTTGGTAATTGATCCTTATCCTTATTTGTTGCTTTCTAATTGTTGGAAACTCATGTGACTGCTAGCTACCATCAAAGTGTATGGGCGAAGATTGGGAGGACTGTCAATCCACTTGTCCAAATGAAGCAACCTATGGTAAGAAGAAAACAGAGCCTCTAGCAAATAGAAGGGAAGAAGAAAATAGAGCCTCTAGCAAATAAATGGTAAGAACAAAACAAAGTCTGTAGCAAATATATGGTAAGAAGAAATAGAGCTTGTAGGAGCTTTTAGAAAATAAGTAGTAGCCTAAGGTAGAAAGAAAACAAAGCTTGTAGCAAATAGACGGTAAGAAAAAAAATAGAACCTAGAGGAGCCTGTAAAAAACAGAGTAGCCTATGGAAAGAATAAAACAGACCTTTTAACAAATAGATATTGGGAGTAGATACTAAAATAGTCATTTTATCTATTTATGCACTCGTCTTCCTTTCATCCATAAAAAAAGATTATATGGAAAATTAAGTTTCAATGAATAGATTATGCTTTACATTACATGATGGAAATACCTATGGAGTTTACGAATTTGAAAATCAAGTTATTTCTTTCAAAATTATATGCTCAAGTAACCTTTGGTAATTAATCCTCCTCATTTGTTGGTTTCCAACTATTGGAAATTCATGTGACTACTTGCTACTATCAAAATGTATGGGCTAATATTGGTAGGACTATCTATCCATTTGTCCAAACAAAGTAGCCTACAGTAAGAAGAAAATAAAGCCTTTTGCAAATAAACGGTAACAAAAAAAAAATGTGCCTCTAGCAAATAGACCATAAGAATAAAATAGAGCTTGTTGGATCCTATAAAAAATAGAGCAACCTATGGTAAGAATAAAACAGAGCCTGTAGCAAATAGACAGTAAGAAAAAAAAAATAGAACCCATAAGAGCCTGTAAAAAACGTAGCAATCTAATGTAGGAAGAAAATATAGCCTGTAGCAAATAGATGGTAAGAAAAAAAATAGAACCTATAAGAGCCTATAAGAAACAGAGTAGCCTACAAAAAGAAGAAAATAAAGCTTGTAGCAAATAGATTTTAGGAGTAGGTACTAAAATAGACATTTTATCTATTTGTGTACTCCTCTTCCTTTCATCCATCAAAAAAGATTATATGATAAATTAAGTTTCAATGAATAGATTCTGTTTTTCATTACATGGTTGAAACCCCTATGGAGTTTACGAATGTGAAAATCAATCTACTTTTTTCAAAATTATATGCATAGGCAACCTTTGATAATTAATCCTCATCCTCATTTGTTACTTTCCAATTGTTGGAAACTCATGTGTCTGTTGGCTACCCTCAGAGGGTATGGGCTATAATTGGGAGGATTGGCAAACCACTTGTCCAAAGAAAGCAGCCTATAGTAAGAAGAAAATAGGGCCTTTAGCAAATAGACGGTAAGAAGAAAATATAACCTCTAGCAAATAGATGACAAAAAGAAAACAAAACCTATAGAAAACAAAGTAGCCTATGGTAAAAAGAAAATTGAGCCTGTAGCAAATAGACGGTATGAAGAAAACTGAGCTTGTCAGAGCCTGTAGAAAATAGTGAAGCGTAAGGCAGGAAGAAAATAAAGTGTATAGAAAATAGACAGTAAGAGGAAAACAAAACCTGAAGGAGCCTGTAAAAAATAGGGCAGCCTATGGAAAGAAGAAAATAGAGCGTATAGCAAATAGGTTTTAGGAATAGGTACTAAAATAGACATTTTATCTGTTCATGCACTCTTCTTCCTTTTATCCATCAAAAAGATTATATGAAAAATTAAACTTCAATGAATAGATTCTGTTTTGCATTACATGGTTGAAATACTTGTGGAGTTTATGAATTTGAATATGAAGATACTTCTTTCAAAATTATGTGCATAGGTAACCTTTGCTAATTAATCCTAGTCCTCATTTATTACTTTCCAACTGTTTCAAACATATGTGATTGTTGGCTACCATTAGAGTATATGGGCTAAGATTGGGAGGAATGTCAATCCACTAGTCCAAATAGAGCAGCCTATGGTAAGAAGAAAACAGAGTCTCAAGCAAATAAACAGTAAAAAGAAAAAAAAGTCTGTAGCAAATTAACAATAAGAAGAAAATGGAGTCTATAGTAGCCTGTAAAAAATAGAGGAACCTTAGGTAGGAAGAAAATAGAGCCTATAGCAAATAGACGGTAAGAAAAAATAGAACCTTGAGGAGCCTGTAGAAAACAGAGCAATATACAAAAGGAAGAAAACAGAACATGTAGCAAATGGATAGTAAGAAGAAAACAGAGCTTATAACAAATAGATTTTAGAGGTAGGTACTAAAATAGACATTTTATCTATTCATGCACTCCTTTTCCTTTCATCAATCAAAAAAGATTATATGAAAAATTAAGCTACAATGAATAGATTATGTTATGCATTACATGGTTAAAGTACCTGTGGCATTTATGAATTTCAAAATCAATCTACTTCTGTCAAAGTTATGTGCATAAGCAACCTTTAGTAATTAATACTCATCCTCATTTATTGCTTTCCAACTGTTGGAAACTTATGTGACTGCTAGCTACCATCAGAGTGTATGGGCTAAGATTAGAAGGATGGTCAATCCACTTGTCCAAACAAAATAGCCTACAATAAGATAAAAACTAAGCCTCTAGCAGGTAAATGTTAAAAAGAAAATAGAGCAGCCTATGGTAAGAAGAAAAAAGAACTTGTAACAAATAAATGGTAAGAAGAGAACAAAGTCTATAGAAAATAGAATGGCTTAAGGTGTGAAGAAAATAGAGCCTGTAGCAAATAAACGGTTAGAAGAAAATAAAACCTGAAAGAAATTGTAGAAAACAAAGTAGCATACAAAAAGAAGAAAACAGAGCCTGTAGCAAATAGACGATAAGGAAAAAACAGAGCCTACAACAAATAGATGCTAGGAGTAAGTACTAAAATAGACATTTTATCTGTTCATGTACTTCTCTTCCTTTCATCAATCATAAAAGAGTGTATGGCCAATTAAGCTTCAATGAATAGATTCTGTTTTGCGTTGCATGGTTGAAACACCCATGGAGTTTACGAATATGTAAATCAAGCTACTTCTTTCAAAATTATATGCATAGGTAACCTTTGGTAATTAATCCTCGTCTACATTGATTACTTTCCAACTATTGAAAACTCATGTGATTGTTGGCTACCATCAAAGTGTATGGGCTAAGATTGGGAGGATTGTCAATCCACTTGTCCAAATAGTGTAGCTTATGGTAAGAAGAAAATAAAGACTTTAGCAAATAGACAATAAGAAGAAAATAGAAGACATAGAAAATAGAGCAGCCTATGGTAAGAAAAAAATAGAGCCTGTAGCAAATAGATAGTAAGAAAAAAATAGAGCTTGTATCAAATAGATAGTAAGAAAAAAATAGAGTCTGTAGAAAATAGTGCAGCCTAAGGTAGGAAGAAAATAGAACCTATACTAAATAGACGATAAGAAGAAAATAAAACTTGGAGGAGCCTGTAAAAAACAAAGTAGCCTACGAAAAGAAAAAAGCAAAGGCTATAGCAAATAGATGGTAAGAAGAAAATAAAACTTGGAGGAGCCTGTAAAAAACAAAGTAGCCTACGAAAAGAAAAAAGCAAAGGCTATAGCAAATAGATGGTAAGAAGAAAATAGAGCCTGTAACAAATAGATTTTTGGAATAGATACTAAAATAGGCATTTTTTTTGTTCATGCAATCCTTTTCCTTTCATCCATAAAAAAAGATTATATAGAAAATTAAGTTTCAACAAATAGATTATGTTTTGCATTACATGGTTAAAATATCCATGGAGTTTACAAAAGTGAAAATCAAGCTGGTTCTTTCAAAATTATGTGCACAGGTAGCCTTTGGTTTTGAATCCTCGTCCTTATTTGTTGCTTTCCAACTGTTGGAAACTCATGTGATTGTTTGTTACCATTAGAATGTATGGCCTAAGTTTGGGAGGACTGTTAATTCACTTGTTGAAATAGAGCAAGCTATGGTAAGAAGAAACAGACCCTTTAGCAAATAGAAGGTAAGAAGAAAACAGAGCCTCTAGCAAATAGGATGTAAGAAGAAAACATAACCTCTAGCACATAAATAGTAAGAAGAAAATAGAGCCTATAGCAAATAGACGATAAGAAGAAACATAGCCTATAAGAGCCTTTAGAAAACAAAGCAGCTTAAGGTAGGAAAAAAAATAGAGCTTGCAGTAAATAGACAATAATAAATAAAAAAAAAACTAGAGGAGCTTATAGAAAACAAAGCAGCCTATAGAAGGAACAAAATAGAGCCTGTAGTAAATAGATTTTAGGAGTAGGTACTAAAATAGACATTTTATCTGTTTATGCGCTTATCTTCCTTTCATCCATCAAAAGGATTATACAGCAAATTAAGCTACTTTAATGAATAGATTCTATTTTGCATTACATGGATGAAATACCTATGGAGTTTACAAATTTGAAAATCAAGTTACTTCTTCCAAAATTATATACACAAGCAACCTTTGGTAATTAATCCTCGTCCTCATTTGTTGCTTTCCAACTGTTGGAAACTTATATTACTGTTGGCTACCATCATAATGTATGGCTTAGGATTAGGAGGACTATCAATCCATTTGTCCAAACAAAGCTACCTACAGTAAGTAGAAAATAGAGCCTCTAACAAACAGACGGTAAGAAGAAAATAGTGCCTCTCAAAAATATATGGCAAGAAGAAAAGAGAGCTTGTAAGAATGTGTAGAAATTAGAGCTTGTAACAAATAGACGGTAAGGAGAAAATAGAGCTTATAGCAAATAAACAGTAAGAAAAAAACAGAGCCTGTGGCAAATAGATGGGAAGAAGAAATAAAGCTTGTAAGAGCTTGTAGAAAATAGAGCAATCTAAGGTAGGAAGAAAACAGAGCTTCTAACAAATAAATGATAAGAAGAAAATAGAACCTATAGCAAATAGATTTTGGGAGTAAGTATTAAAACAGACATTTTATTTGTTCGTGAACTCCTCTTCCTTTCATCCATCAAAAAAGATTATACAGCAAATTAAGCTTCAATGAATATATTCTATTTTGCATTACATGATTGAAATACCCATCATCATATGCACTGGAAACCTTTGGTAATTAATCTTTGTCCTCATTTGTTACTTTTCAACTATTGTAAACTCATGTGACTACTGGGTACCATAAGAGTGTATGGGCTAAGATTGGGAGGACTATCAATCCACTTGTCCAAACAGAGCTATCTACGGTAAGAAGAAAACAAAGCTTCTAGTAGATAAACGATAAGAAGAAAACAAAGCCTTTAGCAAATAGACGGTAAAAAGAAAATAGAGCCTATAAAAAACACAGTAGCCTATGGTAAGAAAAAAATAGAGCTTATGGCAAATAGATGGTAAGAAGAAAATAGAACTTGTAGCAAATAGACAATAAGAAAAAAAGAGAACTTGTAGAAAAATGATTTTTGGAGTAGGTTCTAAAATAGACATTTTATCTATTTGTGTAGTCCCCTTCCTTTCATCTGTTAAAAAAAAATTATACAACAAATTAAACTTTAATGAATAAATTCTATTTTGCATTACATGGAGTTCACGAATTTGAAAATCAAGCTACTTTTTTCAAAATTATGTGCAAAGGTAACCTTTGGTAATTAATCCTCATCCTTATTTGTTGCTTTCCAACTATTGGAAACACATGTGACTGTTGGCAACCCTCAGAGTGTATGATTGAAGATTAGGGGGATTGTCATTGCACTTGTCCAAATAAAGTAGCCTACAGTAAGAAAAAAATAAAGTCTTAAGTAAATAAATGGTAAGAAGAAAATAGAACCTAAAGGAGCCTGTACAAAAGGAGCAGCCTACACAAAGAAGAAACTAAAGCCTGTAGCAAATAGATCTTAGAAGTAAGTACTCAAATAGACATTTTATCTATTCACGCACTCCACTTCCTTTCATCCATAAAAAAGATTATACAGAAAATTAAACTTCAATTAATAGATTCAGTTTTGCACTACATGGGTGAAAAACTCGTGGAGTTTATGAATTAGAAAATCAAGCTACTTCTTTCAAAATTATGTGCATAGGCAATTATTCTTCCTCCTCATTTGTTGCTTTCCAACTGTTGAAAACTCATGTGACTATTGGCTACCATCAAAGTGTATGGGTTAAAATTGGGAGGAATAATCCACTTGTGCAAACAGAGTTGCCTTCAGTAAGATGAAAATAGAGCCTCTAGCAAATAGACGTTAAGAAGGAAATAGAACCTTTAGCAAATAAATGGTAAAAAGAAAACAAAGCCTATAGGAGCTTGTAGAAAACAAAGCATCCTATGGTAAGGAGAAAATAGAGCCTGTAGTAAATAAACGGTAAGAAGAAAACACAATTTATAAGAGCCTGTAAAAATAGAGCAGCCTAAGGTAGAAAGAAAACAGAGCTTGTAGAAAATAGACAATAAGAAGAAAACATAATCTGGAGGAGCCTATAGAAATTATTGTAGCCTACGAAAAGAAGAAAACAGAGCCTGTAGCAAATAGACGGTAAGAAGAAAACAAAGCCTCTAGCAAATAGATTTTAGGAGTAGGTATTAAAATAGACATTTTATTTGTTCCTGCACTCTTCTTGCTTTCATCCATCAAAAAATATTATACGGCAAATTAATCTTCAAAGAATAGATTCAGTTTTGCATGACATGATTGAAATATTCGTGGAGTTTATGAATTAGAAAATCAAGCTACTCCTTTCAAAATTATGTGCACAAGTAACCTTTAACAATTAATCTTCCTCCTTATTTGTTGCTTTCCAATTGTTGGAAACTCATGTGACTGTTGGCTACCATTAGAGTGTATAGACTAAGATTGGGAGGACTATCAATCCACTTGTTCAAACAAAGCCGCCTCTAGTAAGATGAAAATAGAGCCTTTAGCAAATAGATGTTAAGAAGGAAAAAAAGCCTCTAGCAAATAAATGATAAGAAGAAAACAAAGCCTACAGGAGCTTATAGAAAATAAAGCATCCTATGGTAAGAAGAACATAGAGCCTGTAGCAAATAGATGATAAAAAGAAAATAGAGCCTGTAACAAATAAACATTAAGAAGAAAACAAAACCTGTAGGAGCCTGTAGAAAACAAAGTAGCCAATGGTAGGAAGAAAACAGAGCCTCTAGCAAATAGATTTTAGGAGTAGGTACTAAAATAGACTTTTTATCTGTTAATGCACTCCTCTTCCTTTCATCCATCAAAAAATATTATACGACAAATTAAGTTTTAAAGAATAGATTTTGTTTTGCATTACATGGTTGAAATACCCGTGGAGTTTGCAAATGTAAAAATCAAGCCACTTCTCTCAAAATTATATGCACAGGCAACCTTTGGTAATTAATCTTCATCCTTATTTGTTGCTTTCCAACTGTTGCAAACTACGTGACTACTGGCTACCATTAGAGTGTATGGGTAGAAGAAAACAACACTTGTAGCAAATAGACAGTAAAAAGAAAACAGAACTTGTAGCAAATAGATTTTAGGAGTAGGTATTAAAATAGACATTTTATCTGTTCATGCATTGCTCTTCCTTTCATCCATTAAAAAAGGTGATACAAAAAATTAAGTTTCAATGAATAGATTCTATTTTGCATTACACGGTTGAGATACCCGTGGGGTTTACAAATTTGAAAATAAAGCTACTTCTTTCAAAATTATGTGCATAGGGAACCTTTGGTAATTAATCCTTATCCTTATTTGTTGCTTTCCAACTATTGGAAACTCATGTGACTATTGGCTACCATCAGTGTATGGGCTAAGATTGGGAGGACTATTGATCCACTTGTCCAAATAGAGCAGCCTACGATAAAAAGAAAATAAAGCCTCCAGCAAATAAATGGTAAGAAGAAAATAGAGCCTGTAGAAAATAGAGCAACCTATTGTAAGAAGAAAATAGAGCTTGTAGCAAATAGATGGTAAGAAGAAAACATAGTAGCCTAAGGTAGGAAGAAAACAAAGCCTATAGCAAATAAATGGTAGGAAGAAAATAGAGCCTTGAGGAGCCAATAGAAAACAGAGTAGCCAACGGAAAGAAGAAAACAAAGCCTGTAGCAAATAGACTGTAAGAAGAAAATAAAGCCTGTAGAAAATAGAGCAACCTATTGAAAGAAGAAAATAGAACTTATAGCAAATAGACGATAAGAAGAAAACAGAGTAGCCTAAGGTAGGAAAAAAACAAAGCCTGTAGCAAATAGATAGTAAGAAGAAAACAGAACTTAGAGGAGCCAATAGAAAACAGAGTAGCCTACGAAAAGAAGAAAACAAAAAAGCCTGTAGCAAACAGACTGTAAGAAGAAAACAGAACTTTTAGAAAATAGAGCAACCTATTGAAAGAAGAAAATAGAGCTGATAGTAAATAAATAGTAAGAAGAAAACAAAACCTATAGCAAATAGATTTTAGAAGTAGGTATTAAAATAGACATTTTATCTATTCATGTACTCATTTTCCTTTCATCCATCAAAAAAGATTATACGGAAAATTATGCTTTAATGAATAGATTTTATTTTGCATTACATGGTTGAAATACCCATGGAGTTTACGAATTTGAAAATCAAGCTACTTATTTCAAAATTTTGTGCACAGGCAGCCTTTGATAATTAATCCTCATCCTTATTTATTGCTTTCTAGTTGTTGGAAACTCAAATGATTACTGGTTACCATTAGAGTGTATGGGTTTCAAAAGTATTCTAGTTGTCAAAATAGAACAGCCTACGGTAAGAAGAAAATAAAACCTATAGCAAATAGACGGTAAAAAGAAAATAGAGCTTATAGTAAACAAATTTTAGGGGGCTCGACAAGTATTGTTTATTAAGAGCATATAGAAAATAGAGCTAACCTTCACTTATAGTCTACTGCAAGTGGATGCCCCTAATTTTAAGGTAAATGCTTAATAGTCAAAGTCTTATTAGTTAGTATATTTAAGTATTTAAATTATACTATATTTGTAATCTATATATATATATATATAATAGTATATATAATTCTATTACTATATAGAATACTATACATAATATTAATTATATAATTATAAATAAAATTTATAAATAGAATTCTAGAAAGTTTAATCCATCATTTAGTTAAATATACAATTCCAAAATTTTTTCAATATTCTTTTTTATCATTTATCAACAAGAAAACAAAAAAAAAAAAGAAAAAATTTGAATTGAAAAGCATCCATTGTCTAATAGATAGGACATAAGTCTTCTAAACCTAGGTATAAGTTCAAATCCTATTGGACTTAATATGTTTTCATTCCATATTAATATTTATTCCATTTTATTCCAATTTTATTTTATATTTCTTACTCCATATTATAATTCATATTACATATTATAATCCATATTCTAATTAATTATTAGAATAATTATTATAATATATATTATATATTTTAATTTAATTTAGTATACAAATTTATTATATTATATTATATATATATAATATTTTTTAATTCATTTTTTGTTTTATAGTTGTGTTTTTTTTATAATTGTTTTATGTTTTATATTTATAGTTTGATTTAAGTATTATACTTATTATAATCAAGATTAAAGATTAAAAGTGATCAATTTCGCAAGTTATATTCTTAATGGCATCTCTAATTTTATTTCATGTCATTTTGCTACTATGGTTCACAAAAGCAGTAGTAGAAGATGAATTTTTAGCACATCCTGGATGTAAAGGCAAATGTGGAGATATTGTCATTCCCTTCCCTTTTGGAGTTGGACCCAACTCTTCCTTGAACAACAACTTTGTGGTAGATTGTAATGACACCTTTAGGCCTCCCAAACCTTTCTTGACAAGCATAGAAATGGAATTGCTCAACGTTTCAATTAGAGATTTGGTTTAAGTTAATAATTTAGTCTATTTTTACAATTGTAACAACAACAAAAGCTTTGATGGAACAATTGATATGTCAGATAACCTTTTCTTCTATTCAAGTGTATATAACAGGTTCATAGTTACAAGTTGCAACAATTATGTTGTGCTTTTGACAAATCACCACCCTATTGGTGGGCATCTTTCCTTTTGTAGCGAAACTCAAATAAGTGATGGTTGTTATGGCTTGAGATGCTGTCAAGCCACTATTCCTCCTTACATCAAGTCTTTTGAAGTAGGGATAACCGGTGTTGTAAAAGATGATTCTAACTATTGCAGTGACAACAAGACTGCCTTCATGGTTAAGTAAGACTAGTTTGCTTTTTGGCAATTATCTCTTGACCTGTTGATGTAGCGGGAATATGTTCTTGTAGTCCTTAAGCTCTTTTTTACATTAGCAATGGCTCTTGTTGGACACAGTTATCATAAAGGCATCTATATGTTTGCACTGATGGTTCCTCTGATTATTCCAAATCCTTTCATAAGATCCTCGGCAGATGTGTAGATATTATAGCTTTAACTTAAATATAGAATATGACGCCACAAATATGATGTTGACTTGTAAATTTTTTTATAAAAATGTTGAAACCTTTTTTCTTTTGTCATGAATTTTTGAAATCCAATTAGTTCTTAGGAACTCTTTTATAATTTATACATATAATAGTTACCAAAGATCCCTGAAATAACATTATTTTTCTTAATATTCCTAATTGGTAGGGGGCTGCTGTATGAACTCAAACTCACATTGTCACCTTCTCTGTATGTATATTGGGGATCGAGGATCCTATAACTACTCTTGTCCTGATGGGTACTTGCATCATGTAACAAGAATACATGTTACCCATCATTTCTTCAGGAATTCGGTAAAAAATCTCAAGCTAAAGTTATCATCATAGGTATGGAATATCTATTTGGTTTATAGAATTAGTTGGAATTCAATTGAAATTTGTTCAAGGATTTGGACATTTTGAAAGCTCAAATTTGTGGTAGGCTAATCACTTTGACTGGTTGTAGTTTATTATAGTCATTATAATAACACAATCATTTCTTAATCCTTATGAATTAGAAATGATATCCAAAGTTTTTCATAGAATTAAACTTATCCTCTGATTTGATGGTTGTATAGGTTGCAACTCTAGTATTTGATTACTTTTACTAGTTATTAGTGCATGAGCATTGTACAGAACAATTAAAAGAAGAAAGGCCATTAAACTCAAACAAAAATATTTCAAAAGAAATAGTGGTTTGCTATTGCAACAACAATTGTCTTCAAGAGATAATAATGTTGAGCAAATGAAACTATTTGGTTCCAAGGAACTAGAGAAGGCCACAAACAACTATAATGTGAGCGGAATCCTTAAAAATATCTCAACTAGAAGGCCACAACTATTTGGTTTCAGTAATCATATCATTTGTTTTGGAACCACATCAATATCTCAATGCGTTTTGTTGAAGAAAGAAGTTTAGTGACATATTTCTCTCTTTCAATGCAAGGGAACCGCTTGTTTCTATACTTGATGCTCAAGTCCCTAAATAGGGCCAGAAAGAAGAGATCAAAGTAGTTGCAAAGCTGGCAAAAGATGTTTGCACTTGAATGGGAAGAAGAGGCCTATAATGAAAGCAGTGACTATGGAGTTGGAAGTGATTAGAGCATCATTGGAGGCAGCTTCTTCAACCATTCATTAGGATTTTGGCCCTGACAAGGTGGATTATGCTAAAGCGGGCATTGTTGGACGTTAGGATATTGCATCCTCTCCATCTAGGTCACATTTGAACCACATCACCATGCATATGGAAATTGATGTGCAACCTTTACTCTCTGGCTAACACCTTAATTATTGTCAAATAATATATAAGTTTTTGACTACCTAACCAGATTTGGTTTCGTTAGATATAAACAAGAAGGGCTCAGCTTTGATGTATGAACTATTTTCGATCTTGGTAGTTCTAGGAATGGGGTATACATCAGTGGAACCTATATAACTAACATAACGCTCCTAGTTCCTTAGTGAACATATTTCGTTGCATTCCCTTTCCCAACTTCAAGTAAATGTTATTATTGGTAAAAAGAAGAAGAAGTTCTTGATTCCTCACGACTAAATTCGATTTGGAAAAAGACGATCAAGCATGGCATGAGATGCAAAAGTTATTTCAAATTTAAAAAATTTCAGTATGTAACATGTAAATCATTTAAAGGAAAAGGATTTTCAAATTTAAGTTAAATTAATTAAAATAATAATAAAATAAATTTATAAAATATAAAATTATGTACGAACTACATTAATTAAAAAAAAAAGAAAATTTAAAATTTCTTGTAAAATTCTTTTTACCAAAAAAATCAATTGCATTTATTAAAATATTGTCTTAACTATATTACACAAATTTTATTCTTATAATTAAAAATGAGGTCCTAAGATGGTAAATATAAATTTAATAAATTTAAGTAAAATATTTTATATTATATATAAAAATATTATTATATTATAAATTTAATTTGATTAGAAGATTTTAGATCAAGTAGATGGATAGTATTGTGCCTTAGTAACCAAGTCTTTTCAAAATTGGATCATTTAGTATCGTATCAAGGTGGCGTTTAGCTTTTGTGACTTCCAAATTATTTTAGGGATACCATGATGATGGTGGTGGGTAATTGAGGTTGTTGGCCTGCTAGTTGGATTACAATTGTGTATAGAGTCAACAGACAAAAGTGGGTAAAGAAGGCAAAATAATATCATGAAGAATTATATGAGAAAATAACTGAAGAAAAATAAATGATAGAGATTTTTAGTGCCTAGAACGATTGCATTACTACTAGGTTTCTATTAGCTATACTAAAATGAGGCCAATGAATGCATTTAACTTACAATTCAGAATAAGTGTTGTACAAAACAAAGTAGGCATCTAGTTGAAATTAAGAGTGAAGATGCTTACTAGGGTGATACCACAAGAGTTGAAAAAAAAGGAAAATATTCTTGCAGTGAATCTATCATATAACAAGTTGACAAGTAGGCTTCCTATTGAAGGCATATTTACAAGACGAAAGTCTCTCTCATACTTTCTCTCAGTTTTGCATTTTATTTTATGCCTATATTTGAAGAAAAATATATATAAAAAAGAAAATATTTTATTATATGCCTATATTTGTAAAAAATTATAAATAGATAAACAAAATTTCGAAAATATAAGGTTTATACTTTAAAATACAACATGTGAATAGTAATAGTATTTCTCTTAAAAGGTGAAAATCATTAATCTTCCAATGCAGATAGTGAAACATGTGGCAGGAAGCAGTGAATGGAAGAGACAAATTTAGTCACATCAAAGCAAAGAGAGAGACTTGTACTTGAGCTTATAAACAAAAACTTGAGTCATGTTTTGCAGGGAATATGTCAAGAGCTATATGGTCGAAATTGTCGCGTTAATTTTCCCTTCATGCTTATCCCTTCACATTCTATCTTTTCAAGCTTCCTTCTTTGCTTGCAAATTTCAAGGACCACCATAACACACAAAAAATAATAAAAAAAAGAGAGAGAAAGAGAGAAGGGGTGGGCAAGAAGTGGTGATAAATGGGTTTGGTTCTATTTTTATTATGCTTTCTGATTTCGGTAGCTGGTCTTAAATGTTGCATTGGAAATGATGATATGCCCATTCTACTCAACGATGATGTTTTAGACCTTCTTGTTTTCAAGTCAGGTATTATCGACGCATCTTCTTATCTCAGCTTTGGAACGAAGATGATGACTCCTCTTGTTCATGGAAGTTCATACAGTGCAATCCAGTGACCAGCCGAGTTTCTCAAGTCATCACTCGATGGCCTCAGCTTATCCAGGAAAATTGGTAAAGGGCTTCAAAAGTTGCAAGGTTTGAAAACCTTATCACTTGCTCAGAACAATTTTAGTGGAACTATTAGTTTTGAGCTTGGTCTTGAAAGGCTTAAACTCAATCACAATAGTCTTTCCAGTCCTATTCCATCTTCTTTTGGTTCCATAAGTTTTCTTGATCTTTCCAAAAACTCCTTCTCAGGACAAGTTTCTAATGATCTCTTCTGAAACCATATGTCCCTTCGTTACCTTTCTTTAGCTGACAATTTGCTTCGAGGGCCATAACTGAATGTAGCTGCCTGCTCTTGTTTGAACACTCTTAAGCTCTCCAACCACAAAATTTCTAGTGTCCCAGATTTTTCAACTGGAATTTGGTTACTTAAACGTCTTCGAACTTTACATCTTTCACACAATGCATTTCCCAGGTCCGTGCCAAAAGGGTATCTGCCATTCGCAACTTGAAAGATCTCCGGTTATAGGTCAACAAATATTCGGGACCACTACCAGTGGATATTGGATTCTGCGGATACAACAAGAAATTGGCAGGTAACTTTGGCAATCTGAGCAACCTAGAATACTTGGACTTGTCAAGTAATGGATGTATTGGAAGCCTACCGTCATCAATTGGTGATCTGACTTCACTACAGTACATGAGCTTGTCCAACAAGAAGCTCACAAGTAGCATTCCAGCAACAATAGTTAACTGTGCCACAATATCAGTTATTCGAATTAGAGGTAACAGCCTTCATGGCAGCATACTGGAGGGCATTTTTATCATGGGCTGGAGGAAGTAAATTTTTCACAAAACAAATTGACAAGTTCCATTCCAACCGGTTTAAGTAAATTCTTTGGATCGGTTCACACATTGGACCTTTCAAACAACTATCTCGCAGGACATATTTCTGCGAAAATGGGCTTATACTCAAATTTAGGATACTTGAATTTTTCGTGGAACAACCTTACCTCAAAAATGCCGCTAAAGCTTGGCTACTTTCAGAACCTAAAGGTTTTGGATCTTCAAAGCAGTGGACCGGTTGGCCCAATACCTGTGGATGTATGCGAGTCTCGTAACTTGAGCATTCTTCAGTTGCATGGTAATTCCTCGACTGGACCGCTTCCGAAGGAGACTGGAAATTCCTCAGCTCTTTACTTGTTGTAAGGCCTTTGCTAATTTTGCTTCTATTAGTCATCTACATCTTTTCTCTTTGGTTAAATTACATTACATTAGTAGCCTAGCCCATTAAGACATGAGGAACATGATATATTATCATTAAGTAAATTCAAAATTGATAGTACATGAGTAATTGACCTACTCTTTATTAGGGTGTATCAAATCAAGTGACTACTGAGGTCTTCATTGCAATGTCAAAGGCACTCAACTTCATTAATCCTTATGAACTCTCAATTTAGTACATATTGATTGCTTCAAACTAGTTTCTTCAGGTTACTCATTGATCCATCCTGCTTTTCCATGTTGATTTTATGAGAAAACCACATGTAGTCTAATAAGATGGGCAAGAGAATATCATTTATGATCTTGTGGTGGAATTATTGTTCATGCTAGAATTAGTATCTTTCTTGCATAAGTAAATGTAGCACATAAGAAAATTAGGAGGCTCAATTTTGAGCACCTGAAGTTGTATGCTGTGATAATTTTTCAAGCGCAGAAAGATTTGCCATCAGGATGTCAACTTCGACTTATCCCTTTCTTTACGTTCTCGTTCAATGTAGTAGCACATTTTCCCTCTATTACATGTGAGGCATGGGATGAATCAGTGTTTCCTTGCCTTTATGCGCCACTTAAATCTGTTTCTGTGCTTCTGCTACCCATGAATTGTGGGTGTATTTTACTAGGAAACTGAAATTGTTCATTTCACTGTCTCTTGTCTTCCAATTTCACTCGAGACATATACATAATCTCTGGAATAGCTTGCTACCGCTTAACAATATTTTGTTTGAGTGGGTTGGAGGTGTTTTATATAAATCTGGATATCTTATTTTTACTTTATGTCCTGTTTAAAAAATTTCTTTTTAACATTGAAACAACCGAGCTAGATTGATGTGAATAGTCAACAGGAGGGAAACATGTTCAAATTATGCCTTTTTGGATGGCAACCCCCCCTGAAGAGACTCTGAATGCCAATTGTTCATCTTATTCAGTCACTAGTGGAAGAAGTACAGCTTAATTCCACGAATAAAGAAGATCGAGTTAAGCAATGAGGAGCAAGTGAGCATTGAGCAGTTTTTGCCACTCCAGGTACACCAAAATGTTTTCTTGTGTGTTGTCTAAATTGCACTACTGTTGTTTCCCAGTTTTTTTTACTTCGATCTGTTTGCTCCAATCAGTTGATATCCTGAAAGCTTCTTTTGCCTGATGACTGGAGAGAGAGATTCCTTACTTTAAGGAATTGGAGAAATTAGTTGGAGTTCCTGTTATCAATGTTCACATCTGGTGAGTAAGGCATTCTGCCATCAACAATCGATAATGGAAATCATGCCATGCTCTTACACATAACAATATTACATTGAATATTTGGAATTCAACACAAGACTTTAGAATTAAGAGATTGCATTCATCAAAATGGTTTTGATAACGTAGGAACATTCTTTCTTAGCTCTACATTATATCTCATGTCATCAATCATATTTTCTTATTTTTGATGCAAATCAGGCCATGCATTTAGTTTAGGTCAAGTCAATAATGTCTCTATGTATATATTGAGACTATTTTCTAGAATTCAAATTTTCCGCCAGTGAAATACTTGCATAAAGCTATCTTTGTTGCGGGTTTGACCAAAACTGAAGAATACATATGGTCACCTACTCTTTAGCGGGTACTGCCATATTTCACATCACCTTTTGTGTTTATCAAGGTATTGGTTTCAGTATTCTGTTAACTTGCATTTTTCACATTTATCGCAACTTATTAACAACCCGTTATTTTTGAAGTAATTACCTCATGAACATTTTGCAATGTCCTCATCTCCTCCTCACTCCTCTCTAGTTTCTTTCTTTTATTTTCCTTCACTGCAAGGCATCGATAGTTCTTCAAAACATTTTGAAACAAAAATAATCCTCACCATTCCAAAATAAGATGCTTTAACGGGCACTAAGTAATGGAACAATTTTAGATACTCTCAAATTAAAAACCTCCTAATAATATTTGTCAAATAAAATTCAATTCTCAAGAATTTTTAAATGGTAAATTGCACAAAATTTTGCTTGCCTATTTAGGTTGTTTTAGGTTAGAAAAGAATTTGATTCTCATGTCTTCTTCTTCTTCTTCTTTTTTTTGTCAATACGACAAAACTTCTCTCTCCCTTCTTTCTATTTCTTACTAGAAATTGTTCAATCTCATTAAATTTTCCTTTTGATTTTAAATTTGTTTGTAACATGTAAGGTAACTNCAAATAAAATCCAATCCTCAAGAATTTTTAAATGGTAAATTGCACAAAATTTTGTTGCTTATTTTGGTTGTTTTAGGTTAGAAAAGAATTTGATTCTCATGTCTTCTTCTTCTTCTTTTCTTTTGGTCAGTGTGACAAAACTTCTCTCTCCCTTCTTTCTATTTCTTACTAGAAATTGTTCAATCTCACTAAATTTTCCTTTTTGATTTTTAAATTTGTTTGTAACATGTAAGGTAACTGCTATAACTATTTCTGTTTTTTTTTTTTAATCTTTGTGTGAGCTTACAATTTATGTTCACTTAGTTCATCACCTTCATCCACCATCATTTCCCATCTATTGTTTTTCTACAGTATCTGGGATACTTTGACATCACCGATTAGCTTTTGCTTGATATTTTGCAACAAAATGCATGTTTCTTTTTCCTTCACATAAAATACAAGAGCATATTTTATTCCTTTGGTTGACATGATGTCTGGAAAAAGTTAATTACTTGTTACTGCTTGATTGATTGGCCATTCCCTAGATCTTCACGTGTAGTACTTCTAGTATAGGTGCTACTTTTTGAATCTAGGGCTTTTACCTATTGGCCATTCCTAAGGGGAATGCAATAGCATCGACCTAAAGGGCTTCAATTGTCGCCTTCTCTGTATGTATATTGGGGGGACAGCGGACCTTATAACTACCCATGTCCATACGGGTACTTTAGTTTTGACAATGACAATACATGCATCCAATTATCTGTCAAACAACTCAGTAAAAAATCTTGGGCTAAAGTTGCATCATTGGTATGCAATAATTATTTGGATTTTAGGAATTTGAAAATCAAGTTACTTCTTCCAAAATTATGTGCACATCCAACTTCTGGTAATTAATCTTCATCCTCAATTGTTGCTTTCTAACTATTGTCAATCTACTTGTCCAAATAAAGCAGCTTACGATAAGAAGAAAATAAAGCCTTTAACAAATAGATGATAAGAAGAAAACAGAACTTGAAGGAGCTTATAGAAAATAGAGCAGCTTACAGAAAGAAGAAAACAAATGTTGTAGCAAATAGACGTTAAGAAGAAAATAGTGCTTATAGCAAATAGATTTTAGGAGTAGGTACTTGAAGTTCCCAACTTCACCCTAGGATCTACTAGTTTGTGATACTGAGAGGGGGGTGAATCAGTATCACCACAATTCACAACTCGCAGGAAAGTGAACAACTTCAATCACTTCTTAAAAGCAAACTCTTTCTCAGATTCGACTAAGGTATATTGCTACCTACTAATCACAATAGTCCCCAAAGTCACCTTTCAGACACCTTGCCTAATAGACAATTCGGATGTTCTTGTTTAGGTCTTCGTTAGGTTATGGGTTGGCTGATACTTTAGCTGCGTTCACAACTCAATTCAAAACACAGAACGTAAAGCAAATTAAGGACACACGAGATTACGTGGTTCCGTCAACGTGACGTACATCCACGGTGGTAGGGATTCTCCTTACCGAGACTATCCACTATACTTGAGAATTCCAGTTACAATGGATGTCTTAATCTTCTGCTCCTTTCACTATTGCAATTACTAAGCAAGTACAATACAAAGAGTGTCACTTACTGTGTCTACCCTTCGTCTAGCTTGTCTTGCCACTGTTGAATTGAAAGGCTGCTCCACTGCCGCTTAGAAGTTCACCGCAACGCTCTCTAACCTCTCTTGAAGAAATCTAGAAATACGTTGAGTTCTTTCTGATGCTTCGCCAAATTCCTTCTCTAGGTTGTCTCACACAGCTCCTGCTTTCACCGTCTCACGGTTTCACAGCTTGCACTCAAGCTTCTGGTCTGCCGTTTCACGTCTCACGGCCTGCCCCACGCTTCTGATCAGTCACGCCGTTGCACGTTCTGGTCTCACGCTCCTGGTCTGCTGTTTCACGTCTCTTGGCCTGCCTTACACTACTGGTTTTTCTGGTTCACGTCTCTCGGCCTGCCTCACGCTTCTAGTCTGCTGTCTTCTCTTCCGGGTGGTCTCACGGATACCAGGTCTGCTGTCTTCTCTTCCGGGTGGTCTGTTTCTGATTTCTCCTCTTGCTGGTTGTGCGTTTCTGGTTTGGTTGCAGGATGTGTTTCTGGTTTGCTTGCAGGAGGCGTTTCTGGTTTGCTTGCAGGGTGTGTTTCTGGTTTGCTTGCAGGAGGCGTTTCTGGTTCGCCTGCAGGAGGTGTTTCTGGTTTGCTTGCAGGACGTGTTTCTGGTTTGCTTGCAAGAGGCGTTTCTGGTTTGGTTGCAGGAGGTTGCACGTTCTGGTTTGCTCTCCCGGTGGTGACGTTTCTGGTTTGCTCTCCTGGTGGTGTTGTTTCTGATCTCTTGCCGTTCTGCTCTCTCTTCCTTTTGGCCGGTTGCTGTAGGGTTGCTGTTTATTCAATTGTGTTGGCCCTCTTCCCTAGTTTTGTCTTCCAAGGCCTTTATATACTCTCTTCCATGAAACCCTAATAGGGCTTACATGGCAGATTTACGTTCTTGCCCTTATGCTGCAGATTTACTTTCTTGCCCTTCCATGTGACTTTGCTGCCCTTCCATGTGACTTTACTCTCTTGCACACTTAACCCTTGTTGACAACAATTACAACCCATACAAGGCTGTGGGAACAACAATCTCCCCCTTTGTAATTGTTGGCAACATTCATAACAAAAGCCATTATGCAGTAGTCTTTCATAATCTTCTTAGAGTAATAATCCAGAAGCAGATGGATTACAACTCCCCCTAAATATGCACTCCCCCTTCCTTAACAGCTCCCCCTGCACTGTTGCTTCTCTCCCCCTTTGCCAACTAATTACAAATCTGAAAAACTCGCAAAGTAGAGATGGAGGATTCACCTGATTTTCAGGCTTGAGGAGGCATTTGCACAGAGAGACTCATTCTGTGCTTTTCAAATAGCTCTGTGGACAGAGATTTAGTTAGATCTTGTGTAGCCTCTTCAACAGATTTAGGTTCAACTTGTGAGAGTAAAGCAGTAGCTCCCACAATTCTTCTTCTTGTTGTAACTCCTGCTGATGGGTCACCTATCATCTGATTTTCTTGATGAGCACTGGTCCATGTTTTCTTTGTCTTTCTTTCTTGCACAGTCTTAGTTGCAAGAGAATCTCCTTCTTCATCTTCAGACTCACTCTTCTCTGAGTCTGAACTTACTTCTTCTCCCACTTCTTCATGTTGGTCAGATTCTTCATCTATCTTGAAGTCATCTTCTTCATTATCCTCAGCTTCTCCATTATGCGTTGTTTTCCAGTTTTCATCTATTCTCACATCACTGGAAGTGACCACTTTTCCCAGTTTATGTAGAAAAACTCTGTAACCTTTTGTCTTTGCTGAGTATCCCATAAAGATGCCTTCATCTGACCTAGCATGGAATTTTCCCAAGTTTTGCTCCTTGTTCTTCACAAAACATGGGCTGCCAAAGATTCTAAGATACTTGGCCGTTGTCTTCTTCCCACTCCATAGCTCATATGGAGTCTTATCAGTATTGGGCCTTAGTGAAACTCTGTTCAATAGGTGCACGGCTGTAAATGTTGCTTCTATCCAAAATCTTGTGTGAAGCTTGGATTCCAGCAGTAGAGTTCTTGCCATTTCAACCACAGCTCTATTTTTCCTCTCTACCACCCCGTTCTGTTGAGGAGTTCTTGCTGCTGCCATCTGATGGTGAATTCCATGCTTCTCAAGGTAATCTTCAAAAGCTCCATTTGTGAATTCAGTGCCTTGATCTGACCTCAATACTTTGATCTTCTTTCCACTCTCATTTTCAGCCAATCTTCTGTATCTCTTGAAGCATTTCAAAACTTCTGACTTATGTGTGAGGTGCATGATGCAGGTCCTTCTAGAATAATCATCAACAAACAAGATGAAGTACCTCTCACCATTCAACCCTTTTGTTCTCATCGGCCCACACAAATCAGTATGCACAATGTCAAGCACTGCTTTAGAACTGACCTCTTTGGTCTTATACTGCTTTCTGACCTGTTTTCCTTTAGAGCATGCTGAGCAGACATACTCCCTCTCTCTCTTAAGGTCTGGAATGTCTCTGATTGCATGAGTAGTGGTCAGCTTCCTCATGTTCTTCTGTGTTAAGTGTCCCAGCCTCCGATGCCAGAGTTGATTTTCTTCTTCTTTTGTAAGTAAACAGCTGTTTGTCTTGTCCTCATCAATTACATATAAATTTCCAGCTGTTCTTTCCCCAGCTGCAACAGTATTGCCTTCTTTACTCTTTACTTGGCAACCTGTTTTTGTGAATATCACTTTATGGTCTTCATTGCATAGTTGGCTGACAGATGCTAGATTATATCTAAGTCCTTCAACATGCAGAACATCTTTCAGCTTTCCTTTTCCAATATTTACTGACCCTTGACCACTGATGTTGAGTGAATCATCATTGCCAAACTTGACTCTGCCTTCTCTTGACTTGTTTAGCTTTGACAATTTACTCTTGTCTCCCGTCATGTGTGAAGTGCATCCACTGTCAAGGATCCACTGCTTATCCTTGTAGTCAGCTTTGAGTGCAATTTCAGCTATATTAGCCACCTCCCTTTTAGCTTTATATTCCTTCTTTTGAATTGGCTGGAAGATAGCTTTCTCCTTTTTCTTAGCTTTGACTACACCGCTTGTTTTCACTATGCCATTGAGTGCCTTCTCTTGCTCAAGGAGAAGTGTCATGCATCTCTTGGCATTATGGCCATCCTGCCCACACCTTTCACACTGTTCCAAGTCTCCCAATATAGCAAACTTGTTCTTTGAAACCACTAGTTTGGGCTTCCACCAACAATCCTTGTCAGTGTGTCCTTGCTTTTTACAGTATGTGCAAGAACTCACGACAGGTGTTCTCCTCTGAATTTTGTATTGTCTCCCCCTGTATACAGCATCCTATCTTCTCAAGTTGGAGACATATACTGGCCTTCTCCACCAGCAGTTACTTGCCTTATGACCCCAAACTCCACAATAAAGACAGTGACCTTGAAACTGCCTCTTCTTGGGTCTAATCACAGCTTGTTTTCTTTTGTTCATTACTTGCTGTGTAGGCAACGTGGCTGGCTTCTTTGCTTGTGTGGCTTTCATTTCAGCCACCTTTTTCTCCTTCTGTTCAGCCATAGCCCTTTGCTGGCTGACCTTCTTTTCTTCATTTTTGTTTGCCACCCTAGGTTGCTTCTTCAAATCCTCTTTATTCTCAGCTATCTTCTCCTGAGTCACAACCTTCTCTTTCAAC
Organism: Bruguiera gymnorhiza; assembly: GCA_020883675.1. Lineage (NCBI taxonomy): Eukaryota > Viridiplantae > Streptophyta > Magnoliopsida > Malpighiales > Rhizophoraceae > Bruguiera > Bruguiera gymnorhiza. The sequence continues at coordinate 263,579 of JAIRCJ010000241.1, read as the reverse complement.
TTCTGTGGCACATTCTTATTATCTTTAGGCAATGCAGCCTCAGATTGCTGCACTTTCTCTTCATTCTTCTTTTCTCTTGCATTCTTCTTTTCTCTTGCAGAACTTGTTTCTCCCATCATTTCAAGCTTCTGCACGTTCTCTTCACTCCTTTTGAGTTGTTGCTGAAGTCTCAGCAACTCTATCTCCATTTCTTCAATTGTTGAAGTCCTTGAGCCAAGCTCCATAGTAAGGTCTTCACATATTTTAATCTGTTCTTCAAATCTTCTCTTCAAGTCAATATGTTCAGCCCTTATTTCATCCTTTTGACTTTCAGCTTCCTCAGACTTTGCTTCAACTTGTTTTATGTGGGCCTCCAACCTTCTTATGGTTCTGCCCCTTCTGATTATCTCCTTTGAAGCTGCTTCCAACTCAGCTTCAAAATCTGGTTCTTCTTCATCAACCTCCTCTTCCTCTTCAGAGGTTGAACTACCACCTTGAGTTGATGCCATAAAGGTATGCTCATCTGATGAGTCTACATCTTCCTCCTCATCGGCTTCTTTTGTCTGGCTCACATAACTCTTGAATGAGCCTCTCTTCTTCTTCTGTGGGCTAGCAGTCTTCTTGCTGGACTTCCTTGACTTGAATGATGGTCTTCTCCATTTTGAATTCTGCTCATCATCGCCATCCTCATCTTCATCATCAAGTTTCACTTTGCACTGAAAAGCAAAGTGTCCAGTCTGTCCACAACGATAACATCTCAAGGACAATTGTCCTTTTCCCTTCTTAGACCCCCTTTTGAATTTCCTTGTGAAGTATGCCAACACTTCACCTTCACTTTCTTCCTCATCATCATCATCATCCTCGCTGGATGATTCTTCCTCTTCTTTTATCTTCAAGTGTTTCATAGCTTTGAAAGCTGCCTCCTTTGATACCTTTGACGTTGAGGAGCTCTCAGTTGACTTTATTCTCATCTCATATGCAATGAGATTGCATTGGAGATCATGCAGAGACATGGAATTGAGATCTCTACTCTCCTCTATGGCTGCCACCTTTGAGGCAAACCTCTCAGGCAGAATTCTTAGAATTTTCTTCACAATAGATGAGTCCTTCTTGTCCTTCCCATGACTTCTAAGATCGTTTACAGCATCAATAACCCTGGTGAAGAACTCTTGGACTGTCTCATTTTTCTGCATTCTAAGAGATTCATATCTCTCCTTGAAAACTTGAAGCTTGGCCTCCTTCATTCTGCCATCACCTTCATAGACTTTCTGCAATCTGTCCCATATCTCCTTGGCAGATTTGCAGTCCATAACTTTAGCATATTCAGCATCTGTCAATGCTGAAATGATGACATTTGAGGCCTTCCCATTTATCTCAAACTGTCTTAATTCCTCTAGGGTTGGATCTTTACCTTCTTCTGGAGGCTCAAAACCCTCCTGTACAGATTTCACCACGTTCATGCCCATGGTTGCAAATACTACCTGCATTCTCGCTCTCCACATATGGTAGTTGGTTCCATTGAAGATTGGAACCTTCTTGCTGTAAGTAGTGCTGGTGCTGGTACCGGCATTCATTTCTCAGTATGCTGAACAAGTTAAAACTTCTGGAGCTCTTCAAACTAGTACACCAAGCTGTTAAGCTTTATCCTGGTGAACCTGTGCTCTGATACCAATTGAAGTTCCCAACTTCACCCTAGGATCTACTAGTTTGTGATACTGAGAGGGGGGGTGAATCAGTATCACCACAATTCACAATTCGCAGGAAAGTGAACAACTTCAATCTCTTCTTAAAAGCGAACTCTTTCTCAGATTCGACTAAGGTAGATCTATTGCTACCTACTAATCACAATAGTCCCCAAAGTCACCTTTCAGACACCTTGCCTAATAGACAATTCGGATGTTCTTGTTTAGGTCTTCGTTAGGTTATGGGTTGGCTGATACTTTAGCTGCGTTCACAACTCAATTCAAAACACAGAACGTAAAGCAAATTAAGGACACACGAGATTTACGTGGTTCCGTCAACGTGACGTACATCCACGGTGGTAGGGACTCTCCCTTACCGAGACTATCCACTATACTTGAGAATTCCAGTTACAATGGATGTCTTAATCTTCTGCTCCTTTCACTATTGCAATTACTAAGCAAGTACAATACAAAGAGTGTCACTTACTGTGTCTACCCTTCGTCTAGCTTGTCTTGCCACTGTTGAATTGAAAGGCTGCTCCACTGCCGCTTAGAAGTTCACCGCAACGCTCTCTAACCTCTCTTGAAGAAACCTAGAAATACGTTGAGTTCTTTCTGATGCTTCGCCAAATTCCTTCTCTAGGTTGTCTCACACAGCTCCTGCTTTCACCGTCTCACGGTTTCACAGCTTGCACTCAAGCTTCTGGTCTGCCGTTTCACGTCTCACGGCCTGCCCCACGCTTCTGATCAGTCACGCCGTTGCACGTTCTGGTCTCACGCTCCTGGTCTGCTGTTTCACGTCTCTTGGCCTGCCTCACACTACTGGTTTTTCTGGTTCACGTCTCTCGGCCTGCCTCACGCTTCTAGTCTGCTGTCTTCTCTTCCGGGTGGTCTCACGGATACCAGGTCTGCTGTCTTCTCTTCCGGGTGGTCTGTTTCTGATTTCTCCTCTTGCTGGTTGTGCGTTTCTGGTTTGGTTGCAGGATGTGTTTCTGGTTTGCTTGCAGGAGGCGTTTCTGGTTTGCTTGCAGGGTGTGTTTCTGGTTTGCTTGCAGGAGGCGTTTCTGGTTCGCCTGCAGGAGGTGTTTCTGGTTTGCTTGCAGGACGTGTTTCTGGTTTGCTTGCAAGAGGCGTTTCTGGTTTGGTTGCAGGAGGTTGCACGTTCTGGTTTGCTCTCCCGGTGGTGACGTTTCTGGTTTGCTCTCCTGGTGGTGTTGTTTCTGATCTCTTGTCGTTCTGCTCTCTCTTCCTTTTGGCCGGTTGCTGTAGGGTTGCTGTTTATTCAATTGTGTTGGCCCTCTTCCCTAGTTTTGTCTTCCAAGGCCTTTATATACTCTCTTCCATGAAACCCTAATAGGGCTTACATGGCAGATTTACGTTCTTGCCCTTATGCTGCAGATTTACTTTCTTGCCCTTCCATGTGACTTTACTCTCTTGCACACTTAACCCTCGTTGACAACAATTACAACCCATACAAGGCTGTGGGAACAACAGTACTAAAATAGACATTTTATTTGTTCATGCACTCCTCTTCCTTTCATTCATCAAAAAAGATTATACTGTAAATTAAGTTTCAATGAATAAATTTTGTTTTGCTTTACATGGTTGAAATACTCGTGGAGTTTAGGAATTTAAAAATCAAGATACTTCTTTCAAAATTATATGCACTTATAACCTTTGGTAATTAATCCTCATCCTCGATTATTGCTTTCTAACTAATGGAAACTCATGTGACTGCTGGCTACCATTAGAGTTTATGGCCTAAAATTGGGAGGACTATCAATCCACTTGTCCAAACAGAGCAGCCTATGGTAAGAAAAAAACAAAGCCTTTAGCAAATAGATAATAAGAAGAAAACAGCCAACATTTTTCTCTGCATTTTCATTTCTACCCAGTTCTATTCAAAATTTTGTTCTCATAAATTTCCCTTTTTTTTTCTTCTAATTTCCTCTAAGCGTATGTCATTTCTTAAACAACTCACTTTGTATAAATCTCTCAGTGATTCTTGTTGCTCCCCATCTTATGTTGTAATGTACGATAAGATATGTGACAACAATTAATCATGTAATATTATGGATACTATTAATTCACTCATATGACAAAAATTCCTTTCTCCAATAATATCTGCCTCTTTATTGTTTATATATAATCTGTGTTTAGAGCTTAAATTGGTAGAATAATTTACTCTTCTAACTTATTGAGTTGAGTGATTATTTTGGTGGGCTCATCTGTTAAATGCAATGTTTATAACAAGAAGTTTGAAACTTTTGCTCTCAATTGTCCAACAAATTAAAGCAAGTGTGAGCGATGACATTTACTCCATCAGCCATAAACAATTTTATGCTTTCAATTCTTTGTCGAATCACAATCATCAGAACAAACACTAATAAGTACCTAACTTATGATATTTGCATTTACACCATAAAAATTTCCTTTTTCTAAATGAATTGAAAAAAGGGGAAAAAGAGAGAGAGAGAGAGAGAGTGAGAGAGAGAGAGATAGAGAGAGAATCAACAAAGTAATGGCTGAATAATGAGCCGAAACTTGTAGAGAACTTGGAAGCACAAATTTGCCCATTATAAGATGAAGAGGAAGCTTTCAATAACCAGACCAATAGACATATTGCAAATCTCATTTTCTTTGTAAATCCTTTCTCCACCCAACATCCTACAAATTTTGTTAGGAACAAAGGTTCCAAATTGATTACTTAAACTCAAGGTGTAGGTGTCTCAAAATTGTATTTTGTAAAGCTTTTGCAAGGCTTGGCTATTAATAATTTTGATGTTTTTATTAAATAAGTATATGAATATTTTATAATTTTATTAATTTAATAAAATGTCACATATTAACATATACAAATAATATAAATTTAAAGTTATACTCATAACTCATGTATACTGATTACATATTAAATTGAAAAATTCAAATTCTAATATAATAGAAAAGTATATTAAATTCAATTAGTTAAACTTTTATTCAAATTCTTATTTCTAATTCACAATAAATTTGAATTGATTTTAACATTTTCTTTTAATTTTAATTCAATCTCACAAGTATTTATAGTATATATTTCAATTTGATATAATCTTCAAATTTAAATAAATTATTTTTTAAGTCATTATTAACAGTATTAATAAAATTATTAAGAGCTTTTTTGACAATCTTTTCCACTAACTTTAATTGACTTCTACTTGACTTTTAAATTTTTAAGAACTTTGTAATATATAATTTTAAATAATAAGATCTAAAATTTCACTTTTCACTATATTTTGTAATATGTAATATCTTTAAAATACTATTATATAATTATTTAATTTTCTCAATTTTCATTTTACATAAAAAGTTGAATTGAAATATTTTTATTTCTCAATTTAACAAGTTTCTAATTTTTAATTTCCTTTAACTCTTAACTCCATAGATCCTAATATATGAACTTTATAAGTTTTCCTACTCAATATGAACTTTATAAATTATTTGACTCACATATACTAGTTACATATTAAATTGAAAAATTACATTTAACAAGTGAAAAATAGACGGCAAGAAGAAAACATAACCTGTAGAAAATAGAGCAGCCTATGGTAAGAAGAAAACAGAGCTTGTAGAAAACATAGTAGCCTATGGTAAGAAGAAAATAGAGCCTATAGCAATTAGATAATAAGAAAATAATAGAGCCTGTAGGAGCCTGCAAAAAATAGAGTTGCCTAAGGTAAGAAGAAAACAAAGCCTATAGCAAATAGACGATAAGAATAAAATAAAACTTATAACAAATAGATTTTAGGAGTAGGTACTAAAATAGACATTTTAACTCTACTTGCACTCCTTTTCTTTTCATTCATAAAAAAAGATTATACGGTAAATTAAGTTTCAATGAATAGATTTTGTTTTGCATTACATGGTTGAAATACCTTTGGAGTTTACAAATTTGAAAATCAAACTACTTCTTTCAAAATTATGTGCACAGTCAACCTTTGGTAATTAATGCTTGTCCTTATTTGTTGCTTTCTAACTGTTGAATTCTCATGTGAATGTTGGCTACCATTAGAATGTATGAGCTAAGATAGTGAGGACTATCAATCCACTTGTCCAAACAGAATAGCCTCTGGTAAGAAGAAAACAAAGTCTGTAGAAGCTTATAGAAAATAGAGCAGCTTATGGTAAGACAAAAATAGGGCCTATAGCAAATAGACGATAAGAAGAAAATAGTGCCTGTAGGAGCCCGTAGAAAACAGAGTAGCCTAAGGTAGGAAGAAAACAAAGCCTAGAGCAAATACATGGTAAAAAGAAAATAGAACTTAGAGGAGCCTGTAGAAAACATAGTAGCCTAGTGAAAGAAGAAATAGAGCCTGTAGCAATTAGACGATAAGAATAAAATAGAACCTGTAGCAAATATATTTTAGGAGTAGGTACTAAAATAGACATTTTATCTGTTTGTGCACTCCTCTTCTTTTCATCCATAAAAAAAGATTATACGACAAATTAAGCTTCAATGAATAGATGTTGTTTTGAATAAATGAAAATCAAGCTACTTTTTTCAATTTTATGTGCACAGGTAACCTTTGGTAATTAATCCTTATCCTTATTTGTTGCTTTCCAACTATTGGAAACTCATGTGACTGTTGGCTAACATCAAAGTGTATGGCCTGAGATTGGGAGGATTGTCAATCCTCTTAGAGAAATAGACTAGCCTACAATAAGAAGAAAATAAAGCCTCTAGTAAATGGATGGTAAGACGAAAATAGTGCCTCAAGCAAATAGACAACAAGAAGAAAAGAGAGCCTGTAAAAAACAGAATAGCCTATGGTAAGAAGAAAACAGAGCCTATAGCAAATAGACGGTAGGAAAAAAAATAGAGCCTAGATCAACTTGAGGTAAGAAGAAAATAGAGCCTGTAGCAAATAGACAGTAAGAAGAAAACAATACTTAAAAGAGCCTATAGAAAACAGTGTAGCCTATAGAAAAAAGATAACTAAGCTTATAGCAAATAAATAGTAAGAAGTAAATAGAGCCTGTAGCAAATAAATTTTAGGAGTAGGTACTAAAATAGACATTTTATTTGTTTGTGCACTCCTCTTTGTTTCATCCACCAAAAAAGATTATGCTAAAAATTAAGTTACAATAAAAAGATTTTGTTTTGCATTACATGGTTGAAATACCCATTGAGTTTACAAATTTGAAAATGAAGCTACTTCTTTCAAAATTATGTTTATAGGCAACCTTTGGTAATTAATCCTCATCCTTATGTATTGCTTTCCAACTATTGGAAACTCTTGTAATTGTTGGCTACCATTAGAGTGTATGGCCTGAGATTGGGAGGATTATCAATCCACTTATTCAAATAAAATAGACTATGGTAAGAAGAAAACAGTGACTCTAGCAAATAGACAGTAAAAAGAAAAGAGAGCCTACAAAAAACATAGCAGCCTATAGTAAGAAGAAAACAAAGCAAATAGACGGTAGGAAGGAAATAGACCTTGTAAGAGCATGTAGAAAACATTGCTGAGAAAAATATATTATGTGAAAAATATAATATTTGAATATGTGAATTGAACAAAAATACAAGAAATGGACTCAATTGCATAAAAGACACTTTAGTGGATGAATATTATAAATAGCAATTACAAGTTTCAAGATTGTGTGAAGCATATATCCCTAGATGGCAGTGCGGAACCATATTATTAGAGTCCATTGCTTTTCCTTTTTCTTAAGTAATTTGTCTGAAGTTAAGAATTCTATAAATCATTTCAAATTGCATTGAGGCAAAGGAGACAATTAAGAAAATTGCAAAATTTAAATTCAACAAATTATTGTTAATGTCGTTTGATTTGATTGGTGAGAAAAATACAATATTTGAATATGTTAATTGAACAAAAATACAAGTAATAGACTTAATTGCATAAAATACAATTTAGTGGATGAATATTATAAATAGCAATCCCACGTTTCAATGTTGTGTTAAGGATATATCTCTAGATGGGAGTGCAGAACATTCTTATTACAGTCCATTGCTTTTGCTTTTTCTTAAGTAATTTGCTAGAAGACTATAAATCATTTCAAATTGCATTGAGGCAAAGGAGACAATTCAGAAAATTGTAAAATTTAAATTCAACAGTGTATGGACAATTCATTTATCCCTAACAGATTTTAAAATTCTAAAAGTTGCAAAAATGCAATATTTTGATTTCTAAATTTATTGTTAATATCGTTTGATTTGATTGGTGAGAAAAATATAATATTTGAACACGTTAATTGAACAAAAATACAAGTAATGGACTTAATTGCATAAAATACACTTTAGTGGATGAATATTACAAAGAGCAATTCCAAGTTTCAATGTTGTGTTAAGCATATATCCCTGGATGAGAGTGCATAACCTTCCGATTATAATCCATTGCTTTGACTTTTTCTTAAGTAATTTTCCAAAAGATTATATAAATCATTTCAAATTGCGTTGAGGCGAAGGAGACAATGTAGAAAATTGCAAAATTTAAATTCAATAGAGTATTGACAATTCATTTATCCCTAGCAAATTGTAAATTTCCAAAAATTGCAAAAATGTAATATTTTGATTTTTAAATTGATTGTTAATGTCGTTTGATTCGATTGGTGAGAAAAATATAATATGTGAAAAATATAATATTTGAATATGTTAATTGAACAAAAATACCAGTAATAGACCCAATTGCACAAAATACACTTTAGTGGATGAATATTATAACTTGCAATCCCAAGATTCAATGTTGTGTTACTCATATATACCTAGATGGAAGATAGGAGTGTAGAACCTTCTTATTACCCTCCATGGCTTTTGCTTTTTCTTAAGTAATTTTCCTGAAGATTATATAAATCATTTCAAATTGCATTGAGGCAAAAGAGACAATTTAGAAAATTGCAAAATTTAAATTCAATAGAGTATTGACAATTCATTTATACCTAGCAGATTTTAAAATTTTAAAAATTGCAAAAATGCAATATTTTCTTTTTTAAATTTATTGTTAATGTCGTTTGATTTGATTGGTGAGAAAAATACAATATTTGAATAAGTTAATTGAACAAAAATACAATTAATGGACCCAATTGCATAAAATACAATTTAGTGGATGAATATTATAACTTACAGTCCCAAGATTCAATGTTGTATTATGCATATATCCCTAGATGGGAGTGCAGAACCTTCTTATTATAGTCCATTACTTTTGCTTTTTCTTAAGTAATTTCCCTGAAGATTATATAAATCATTTCAAATTACATTGAGGCAAAGGAGACAATTCAGAATATTGCAAAATTTAAATTGAATAGAGTATTGACAATTCATTTATTCCTAACAGATTTTAAAATTCTAAAAATTGCAAAATTAAAATATTTTGATGTTTAAATTTATTGTTAATGTCGTTTGATTTAATTAGTGAGAAAAATACAATATTTGAATAAGTTAATTGAACATAAATACAAGTAATGGACTCAATTGCATAAAATATACTTTAGTGGATGAATATTATAAATAGCAATCCCACGTTTCAATGTTGTGTTAAGCATATATCCTTAAATTCGAGCGCAGAACCTTCTTGTTACAGTCCATTGTTTTTGCTTTTTCTTAAGTAATTTGCTTGAAGATTATATAAATCATTACAAATTGCGTTGAGGCAAACGAGACAGTTCAAAAAATCGCAAAATTTTAATTCAACAGAGTATTGACAATTCATTTATCCCTAGTAGATTTTAAAATTCTAAAAATTGGAAAATTGAAATATTTTGATTTTTAAATTTATTGTTAATGTCGTTTGATTTAATTAGTGAGAAAAACATAATATGTGAAAAATATAATATTTGAATATGTTAATTGAACAAAAATACAAGTAATTGACCTAATTGCATAAAATACACTTTAGTGAATGAATATTATAACTTGCAATCTCAAGATTCAATGTTGTGTTATGCATATATCCCAAGATGGGAGTGCAGAACCTTCTTATTACAGTCCATTGTTTTTGCTTTTTCTTAAGTAATTTGGCTGGAGATTATATAAATCGTTTCAAATTGCATTAAGGCAAAGGAGACAAATAAGAATATTGTAAAATTTAAATTCAACAGAATATTTACAATTCATTTATCCCTAACAGATTTTAAAATTCTAAAAATTGCAAAATTGAAATATTTTGATCTTTAAACTTATTGTAAATGTCGTTTAATTTAATTGGTGAGAAAAATATAATATGTGAAAAATATAATATTTGAATATCTTAATTGAACGAAAATACAAGTAATGGACTCAATTGCATAAAAGACACTTTAGTGAATGAATATTATAAATAGCAATCTCAAGTTTCAAAGTTGTGTGAAGCATATATTCCTAGATGGGAGTGGGGAACCATCTTATTTGAGTCCATTGCTTTTCCTTTTCCTTAAGTAATTTGTCTGAAGACAAGAATTTTATAAATCATTTTAAATTGCTTTGAGGCAAAGGAGACAAATAAGAAAATTGTAAAATTTTAATTTTCCAGATTATTGACAATTTATTTATCCCTAACAGATTTTAAAATTCTAAAAATTACAAAAATGCAATATTTTGATTTTTAAATTTGTTGTTAATGTCGTTAGATTTGATTGGTGAGAAAAATGCAATATTTTAATAAGTTAATTGAACAAAAATACAAGTAATGGACTCAATTGCATAAAATGCACATTGGTGGATGAATATTATAAATAGTAATCCTAAGTTTCAATCTTGTGTTAAGCATATATCCTAAGATAGGTGTGCAGATCCTTCTGATTACAGTCCATTGATTTTGCTTTTTCTTAAGTAATTTGCCTAAAGATTATATAAATCATTTCAAATTGCGTTGAGGCACAGGAGACAATTCATAATATTGCAAAATTTAAATTTAACAGAGTATTGACAATTCATTTATCCCTAGCAAAATTTAAAATTCTAAAAATTGAAAAATTGAAATATTTTGATCTTTAAATTTATTGTTAATGTCGTTTGATTTAATTGATGAGAAAAATATAATAAGTGAAAAATATAATATTTGAATATGTTAATTGAACAAAAATACATGTAATGGACTCAATTGCATAAAAGACATTTTAGTGGATGAATATTATAAATATCAATCTCAAGTTTCAAATTTGTGTGAAGCATATATCCATAGATAGGAGTGCAGAACCATCCTATTAGAGTCCATTGGTTTTCCTTTTTCTTAAGTAATTTGTCTGAAGACAAGGATTTTATAAATCATTTCAAATTGCATTGAGGCAAAGGAGACAAATAAGAAAATTGTAAAATTTTAATTTTCCATATTATTAACAATTTATTTATCCCTAATAGATTTTAAAATTCTAATAATTGTAAAAATGCAATATTTTGATTTTTAAATTTGTTGTTAATGTCGTTAGATTTGATTGGTGGGAACAATGCAATATTTTAAGAAGTTAATTGAACAAAAATACAAGTAATGTACCTAATTGCATAAAATACACTTTAGTGGATGAATATTATAACTTGCAATCCCAAGTTTCAATGTTGTGTTAAGCATATATCCTAAGATGGGAGTGCAGAACCTTCTAATTATAGTCGATTACTTTGGCTTTTTCTTAAGTAATTTGCCAGAAGATTATATAAATCATTTCAAATTGCGTTGAGGCAAAGGAGATAATTCAGAAAATTGTAAAATTTAAATTCAACAGTGTATGAACAATTCATTTATCCCTAACAGATTTTAAAATTCTAAAAATTGCAAAAATGCAATATTTTGATTTCTAAATTTATTGTTAATATCATTTGATTTGATTGGTGAGAAAAATATAATATGTGAAAAATATAATATTTGAATATGTTAATTGAACAAAAATACAAGTAATGGACTCAATTGCATAAAATGCACGTTAGTGGATGAATATTATAAATAGCAATCCTAAGTTTCAATGTTGTGTTAAGCATATATCCTAAGATGAGAGTGCAGAACCTTCTGATTATAGTCCATTACTTTGGCTTTTTCTTAAGTAATTTGCCAGAAAATTATATAAATCATTTCAAATTGCGTTGAGGCAAAAGAGACAATTCAGAATATTGCAAAATTTAAATTCAACAAAGGATTGACAATTCATTTATCCCTAGCAGAATTTAAAATTCTAAAAATTGCAAAATTGAAATATTTTGATCTTTAAACTTATTGTTAATGTTGTTTGATTTAATTGTTGAGACAAATATATTATTTGAATATGTTAATTGAACAAAAACACAAGTAATGGACTCAATTGCATAAAAGAGACTTTAGTGAATGAATATTATAAGTAGCAATCTCAAGTTTCACAATTGTGTGAAGCATATATCCTTAGATGGGAGTGGGGAACCATCTTATTTGAGTCCATTGCTTTTCCTTTTTCTTAAGTAATTTGTCTGAAGACAAGAATTCTATAAATCATTTCAAAATCTATTCAAATTCCATTGGGGCAAAGGAGACAATTAATATAATTGCAAAATTTAAATTCAAAAGATTATTGACAATTTGTTTATCCCTAGCAGATTTTAAAATTCTAAAAATTGCAAAAATGCAATATTTTGATTATTAAATTTGTTGTTAATGTAGTTTGATTTGATTGGTGAGAAAAATACAATATTTGAATAAGTTAATTGAACAAAAATACAAGTAATGAACTCAATTGCATAAAATACACTTTAATGGATGAATATCAGAAATAGAAATCCCAAATTTGAATGTTGTGTTAAGGATATATCCCTAGATGGGAGTGCATAACCTTCTTATTACAATCTATTGCTTTTGATTTTTCTTAAGAAATTTGCCTGAATATTATATAAATCATTTCAAATTGCATTGAGTTGAAGGAGAGAATTTAGAAAATTGCAAAAGTTAAATTCAACAGAGTATTGATAATTCATTTATCCCTAGCATATTTTAAAATTCTAAAAATTTAAAAAATGAAATAGTTTGATTTTTAAATTTACTATTAATCTCGCTTAATTTGATTGGTGTGAAAAATACAATATTTGAATAGGTTAATTGAACAAAAATACAAGTAATGGACTCAATTGCATAAAATACACTTTAGAGAATGAATATTATAAATAGCAATCTCAAGTTTCAATGTTGTGTTAAGCATATATCCTAGATGGGAGTGCAGAACCTTCTTATTATAGTCCATTACTTTTGCTTTTTCTTAAGTAATTTGCCTGAAGATTATATAAATCATTTCAAATTGCATTGAGGCAAAGGAGACAATTCAAAAAATTGCAAAAGTTAAATTCAACATATTACTGACAATTCATTTATCTCTAGCAGATTTTAAAATTCTAAAAATTGCTAAAATGCAATATCTTGATTTTTAAATTTATTGTTAATGTCGTTTGATTTAATTCGTAGGAAAAATATAATATGTGAAAATATAATATTTCAATTTGTTAATTAAACAAAAATACAAGTAATGGACTCAATTGCATAAAATACACTTTAGTGGATGAATATTATAAATAGCAATCTCAAGTTTCAAGGTTGTGTTAAGCATATATCCCTAAATGGGAGTGGGGAACCATCTTATTTGAGCTCATGGCTTTTCCTTTTTCTTAAGTAATTTGTCTAAAGACAAGAATTCTATAAATCATTTCAAATTCCATTGAGGCAAAGGAGACAATTAAGAAAATTGCAAAGTTAAATTCAACAGAGTACTGACAATTCATTTATCCCTAGTAGATTTTAAAATTCTAAAAATTGCAAAAATGTAATATTTTGATTTTTACATTTACTGTTAATGTCATTTGATTTGATTAGTGAGAGAAATAAAATATTTGAACACGTTAATTGAACAAAAACACAAGTAATGGACTCAATTGCATAAAATACACTTTAGTGGATGAATATTATAAATAGCAATCCCAAGCTTCAATATTGTGTTAAGCATATATCCCTATGGGAGTGTAGAACCTTCATTTTACAGTTCATTGCTTTTGCTTTTCTTTAAGTAATTTGCTTGAAGATTATATAAATCATTTCAAATTACGTTGAGGCAAAGGAGACAATTTAGAAAATTGCAAAATTTAAATTCAAGAGAGTATTGACAAATCATTTATTCCTAGCAGATTTTAAAATTCTAAAATTTGTTGTTAATGTCGTTCGATTTGATTGGTGAGAAAAATACATCATTTGAATATGTTAATTGAACAAAAATACAAGTAATGGACTTAATTGGATAAAATACACTTTAGTGGATGAATATTATAAATAGCAATCCCAAATTTCTATGTTGTATTAAGGATATATCCCTAGATGGGAGTGCATAACCTTCTTGTTACAATCCATTGCGTTTGCTTTTTCTTAAGTAATTTGCCTGAATATTATATAAATCATTTCAAATTACATTGAGGCAAAGGAGATAATTCAAAGAATTGCAAAAGTTAAATTCAATAGAGTATTGACAATTCATTTATCCCTAACAGATTTTAAAATTCTAAAAATTGAAAAAATACAATATTTTGATTTTTAAATTTATTGTTAATGTCATTTGATTTAATTGGTAAGATAAATATAATATCTGAAAAATATAATATTACAATATGTTAATTGGAAAAAATACAACTAATGGACTTAATTGCATAAGAGATATTTTAGTGGATGAATATTATAAATAGCAATCTCAAGTTTCAAGGTTGTGTCAAGCATATATCCCTATCCATTCTTTTTCCTTTTTCTTTCATAATTTGTTTGAAGACAAGAATTTTACAAATTATTTCAAATTGCATTGAGGTAAAGGAGACAATTAAGAAAATTGTAAAATTTAAATTCAACAGATTATTGACAATTTATTTGTCCCTGACAAATTTTAAAATTCTAAAAATTGACAAAATGCAATATTTTGATTTTTAAATTTGTTGTCAATGTCGATTGATTTGATTGGTGAGAAAAATACAATATTCGAATATGTTAATCGAACAAAAATACAAGTTATGGACTCAATTACATAAAATACACTTTAGTGGATGAATATTATAAATACCAATCCCAAATTTCAATGTTATGTTAAGCATATATCCCTAGATGAGAGTGTAAATCCTTTTTATTATGGTCCATTACTTTTGCTTTTTCTTCAGTAATTTGCCTGAAAATTATATAAATCATTTCACACTGCGTTGAGGCGAAGGAGACAATCCAGAAAATTGCAAAATTTAAATTCAACAGAGTATTGACAATTCATTTATCCCAAGTAGATTTTAAAATTCAAAAAATTAGAAAATTGAAATAATATGATTTTTAAATTTATTGTTAATATTGTTTCATTAAATTGGTGAGAAAAATATAATATGTGAAAAATATAATAGTTGAATATATTAATTGAATAAAAATACAAGTAATGCACTCAATTGCATAAAAGACACTTTAGTGGATGAATATTATAAATAGCAATCTCAAGTTTTAAGGTTGTGTAAAGCATGTATCCCTAGATGGGAGTGGGGAACCATTATATTAGTGTCTATTGCATTTCCTTTTCCCTAAGTCATTTGTCTGAAGACAATAATTCTATAAATCATTTCAAATTGCATTGAGGCAAAGGAGATAATTAAGAAAATTGCAAAATTTAAGTTCTACAGATTATTGACAATTTATTTATCCCTAGCAGATTTTAAAATTCTAAAAATTGCAAATATGCAATATTTTTATTTTCAAATTTGTTGTTAATGTCATTTGATTTGATTGGTGAGAAAAATACAATCTTTGAATAAGTTAGTTGAACATAAATACATATAAAGGACTCAATTGCATAAAATACACTTTAGTGGATGAATATTATAAATAGCAATCCCAAGTTTCAATGTGGTGTTAAGCACATATCCCTAGATGGGAGTGCAGAACCTTTTTTTACAGTACATTGCTTTTGCTTTTTCTTAAGTAATTGTTTAAAGACAAAATTATATAAATCATTACAAATTGTATTGAGGCAAATGTGATAATTAAGAAAATTGCAAAATTTAAGTTCAACAAATTATTGACAATGCATTTATCCTTAGCAGATTTTAAAATCCTAAAAGTTGCAAAAATGCAATATTTTGATTTTTAAATTTAGTGTTAATGTCGTTTAATCCTTAGCAGATTTTAAAATCCTAAAAGTTGCAAAAATGCAATATTTTGATTTTTAAATTTATTGTTAATGTCGTTTAATTTGATTGGTGAGAAAAATATAACATTTGAATATGTTAGCTAAACAAAAATACAACTAATGGACTCAATTGTATAAAATATACTTTAGTGGATAAATATTATAACTAGCAATCCCAAGTTTTAATGTTGTGTTAAACATATATCTTAGATGGGGGTGGGGAATCTTCTTATTAGAATCCATTGCTTTTGCTTTTTCTTAAGTAATTTGCCTAAAAATTATATAAATCATTTCAAATTGCGTCGAGGCAAAGGAGACGATTTAGAAAATTGCAAAATTTAAATTCAACAGAGTATTGACAATTCATTTATCCCTAGCAGATTTTAAAATTCTAAAAATTGCAAAAATGCAATATTTTGATTTTTAAATTTATTGTTAATGTCGTTTGATTTAATTCATAAGAAAAATATAACATGTGAAAATATAATATTTGAATATGTTAATTAAAGAAAAATACAAGTAATGGACCCAATTGTATAAAATACACTTTAAAGGGTGAATATTATAAATAACAATCTCATGTTTCAATATTGTGTTAAGCATATATCCCTAGATGGGAGTGCAAAATCTTCTTTTTACAGCCCATTACTTTTGCTTTCTCTTAACTAATTTTCCTGAGGATTATATAAAACATTTCAAATTGTGTTGAGGCAAAGGAGACAATTCAGAAAATTGTAAAATTTAAATTTAACAGAATATTGACAATTCATTTATCCCTAGCAAATTTTAAAATTCTAAAAATTACAAAATTGAAATATTTTGATTTTTAAATTTATTGTTAATGTCGTTTGATTTAATTGGTGAGAAAAATATAATATTTGACAATGTTAATTAAACAAAAATACAAGTAATGGACTCAATTGCATGAAAGACACTTTAGTGGATGAATATTATAAAAAGCAATCTCAAGTTTCAAGGTTGTGTGAAGCATATATCTCTAGATAGCAATGCAGAACCTTTTTATTACAATCCATTACTTTTGCTTTTTCTTAAGTAATTTGTCTGAAGATTATATAAATCATTTTAGATTGCGTTAAGGCGAAGGAGACAATTTAGAAAATTGCAAAATTTAAATTCAGTAAAGTATGGACAATTCATTTATCCCCAACAGATTTTAAAATTCTAAAAATTGCAAAATTGAAATATTTTGATTTTTAAATTTATTGTTAATATCGTTTGATTTAATTGGTGAGAAAAATATAATATGTGAAAAATATAGTATTTGAATATGTTAAGTGAACAAGAATATAAGTAATGGACTCAATTGCATAAAAAACACTTTAGTGGATGAATATTATAAACAGCAATCTTAAGTTTCAAGGTATTGTTAAGCATATAGCCCTAGATGGGAGTGCAAAACCTTCTCATTACAGTCAATTGCTTTTCCTTTTTCTTAAGTAATTTGCTGAAAACAAGAATTCTACAAATCATTTCAAATTGCATTGAGTCAGAGGAGACAATTAAAAAAATTTCAAAATTTAAATTCAACAGATTATTGACAATTTCTTTGACCCTAAGAAATTTTAAAATTTTAAAAATTGCAAAAATGCAATACTTTGATTTTTAAATTTGTTGTTAATGTTGTTTGATTTGATTGGTGAGAAAAATACAATATTCGAATATGTTAATTGAACAAAAATACAAGTAATGGACTCAATTGCATAAGATACACTTTAGTGGATGAATATTATAAATAACAATCTCAAGTTTCCATGTTGTGTTAAGCAGATATCCCTAGATCGGAGTGCATAACCTTATTATTACAATCCATTGCTTTTGCTTTTTTTTTAAGTAATTTGCCTGAATATTATATAAATCATTTCAAATTGCATTGAGGCTAAGGAGACAATTAAAAAAATTGCAAAAGTTAAATTCAACAGAGTACTGACAATTCATTTATTCCTAGCAGATTTTAAAATTCTAAAAATTGCAAAACTACAATATTTTGATTTTTAAATTTACTCTTAATGTAGTTTGATTTGATTGGTGAGAAAAATACAATTTTTGAATATGTTAATTGAACAAAAATACAAGTAATGGACTCAATTGCATAAAAGTCACTTTAGTGGATGAATATTATAAAAAGCAATCTCAAGTTTCATGGTTGTGTGAAGCATATATCCATAGATGGGAGTGCGAAACCATCTTATTAGAGTCCATTACTTTTTCTTTTTCTTAAGTAATTTGTCTGAAGTCAAGAATTCTATAAATCATTCGAAATTGCATTAATGCAAAGAAGACAATTAGGAAAATTGAAAAATTTAAATTCAACATATTATTGACAAATTATTTATCCCTAGCAGATTTTGAAATTCTAAAAATTGCAAAAAAGCAATATTTTGACTTTTAAATTTGTTGTTAATGTTGTTTGATTTGATTAGTGAAAAAATACAATATTTGAATAAGTTAATTGAACAAAAATACAAGTAATGGACTCAATTGCCTAAAATACACTTTAGAGGATGAATATTATAAATAGCAATCCCAAGTTTCAATGTTGTGCTAAGCATATATCTCTAGATGGGAGTGCAGAACCTTCTTATTACAGTCCATTGCTTTTGCTTTTTCTTAAGTAATTTGCCTGAAAATTATATAAATCATTTCAAATTGGGTCGAGGCAAAGGAGACGATTTAGAAAATTGCAAAATTTAAATTCAACAGAGTATTGACAATTCATTTATCCCTAACAGATTTTAAAATTCTAAAAATTGCAAAAATGCAATATTTTGATTTTTAAATTTGCTGTTAATTTCGTTTGATTTGATTGGTGAGAAAAATGCAATATTTGAATATGTTAATTGAACAAAAATACAAGTAATGGACTCAATTCCATGAAAGACACTTTAGTGGATGAATATTATAAATAGCAATCTCAAGTTTCAAGGTTGTGTAAAGCATATATCCCTAGATCGGAGTGGGGAACCATCTTATTAGAGTCCATTGCTTTTCCTTTTTCCTAAGTAATTTGTGTGAAGACAAGAATTCTATAAATGGTATCAAATTGCATTAAGGCAAAGGAGACAATTAAGAAAATTGCAAAATTTAAATTCTACAGATTATTGACAATTTATTTATCCCTAGTAGATTTTAAAATTCTAAAAATTGCATAAATGCAATATTTTGATTTTTAAATTTGTTGTTAATGTCATTTGATTTGATTGGTGAGAAAAATACAATATTTGAATAAGTTAATTGAACAAAAACACAAGTAATGGACTCAATTGCATAAAATACACTTTAGTGGATGAATATTATAAATAGCAATCCCAAGTTTCAATGTGGTGTTAAGCACATATCCCTAGATGGGAGTGCAGAACCTTTTTTTTACAGTACATTGCTTTTGCTTTTTCTTAAGTAATTGTTTAAAGACAAGAATTATATAAATCATTACAAATTGTATTGAGGCAAATGTGATAATTAAGAAAATTGCAAAATTTAAGTTCAACAAATTATTGACAATGCATTTATCCTTAGCAGATTTTAAAATCCTAAAAGTTGCAAAAATGCAATATTTTGATTTTTAAATTTAGTGTTAATGTCGTTTAATTCTTAGCAGATTTTAAAATCCTAAAAGTTGCAAAAATGCAATATTTTGATTTTTAAATTTAGTGTTAATGTCGTTTAATTTGATTGGTGAGAAAAATATAACATTTGAATATGTTAGCTGAACAAAAATACAACTAATGGATTCAATTGTATAAAATATACTTTAGTGGATAAATATTATAACTAGCAATCCCAAGTTTTAATGTTGTGTTAAACATATATCTTAGATGAGGGTGGGGAACCTTCTTATTAGAATCCATTGCTTTTGCTTTTTCTTAAGTAATTTGCCTAAAAATTATATCAATCATTTCAAATTGCGTCGAGGCAAAGGAGATGATTTAGAAAATTGCAAAATTTAAATTCAACAGAGTATTGACAATTCATTTATCCCTAGCAGATTTTAAAATTCTAAAAATTGCAAAAATGTAATATTTTGATTTTTAAATTTGTTGTTAATTTCGTTTGATTTGATTGGTGAGAAAAATGCAATATTTGAATATGTTAATTGAACAAAAATACAAGTAATGGACTCAATTCCATGAAAGACACTTTAGTGGATGAATATTATAAATAGCAATCTCAAGTTTCATGGTTGTGTAAAGCATATATCTCTAGATAGGAGTGGGGAACCATGTTATTAGAATCCATTGCTTTTCCTTTTTCCTAAGTAATTTGTCTGAAGGCAAGAATTCTATAAATGGTATCAAATTGCATTGAGGCAAAGGAGACAATTAAGAAAATTGCAAAATTTAAATTCTACAGATTATTGACAATTTATTTATCCCTAGTAGATTTTAAAATTCTAAAAATTGCATAAATGCAATATTTTGATTTTCAAATTTGTTGTTAATGTCATTTGATTTGATTGGTGAGAAAAATACAATATTTGAATAAGTTAATTGAACAAAAACACAAGTAATGGACTCAATTGCATAAAATACACTGTAGTGGATGAATATTAGAAATAGCAATCCCAAGTTTCAATGTTGTGTTAAGCATATATCCCTAGATGGGAGTGCTGAACCTTCTCATTACAGTCCATTACTTTTCCTTTTTCTGAAGTAATTTGCCTAAAGATTATATAAATCATTTCAAATTGTGTTGAGGAGAAGGAGACAATTTAGAAAATTGAAAAATTTAAATTCCACAGAGTATTGACAATTCATTTATCCCTAAAAGATTTTAAAATTCTGAAATTTGCAAAATTGAAATATTTTGATTTTTAAATATATTGTTAATGTCATTTGATTTATTTGGTGAGAAAAATATAATATGTGAAAAATATAATATTTGAATATGTGAAGTGAACAAAAATACAAGTAATGGACTCAATTGCATAAAAGACACTTTAGTGGATCAATATTATAAATAGCAATCTTAAGTTTCAAGCTAGTGTGAAGCATATATCTTTAGATGGGAGTGGGGAACCATCTTATTAGAGTCCATTGCTTTTCCTTTTTCTTAAGTAATTTGTGTGAAAATAAGAATTTTGCAAATCATTTGAAATTGCATTGAGGCAAAAGAGACAATTAAGAAAATTGCAAAATTTAAATTCAACAGATTATTGACAATTTATTTGTCCGTAGCAAATTTTAAGATTCTAAAAATTGCAGCAATCACAAGTTTAAATGTTGTGTTAAGCACATATCCCTAGATGGGAGATAGGAACCTTCTTATTAAAGCCAATTGCTTTTGCTTTTTCTTAAGTAATTGTTTGAAGACAAGAATTATATAAATCATTACAAATTGCATTGAGGCAAACATGATAATTAAGAAAATTGCAAAATTTAAATTCAACAAATTATTGACAAAGCATTTATCCTTAACAGATTTTAAAATTCTAAAAATTGCAAAAGTGCAATATTTTGATTTTTAAATTTATTGTTAATGTCGTTTAATTTGGTTGGTGAGAAAAATATAACATTTGAATATGTTAGTTGAACAAAAATACAACTAATGGACTCAATTGTATAAAATACACAATAGTGGATAAATATTATAACAAGCAATCCCAAGTTTTAATGTTGTGTTAAGCATATATCTTAGATGGGAGTGGGGAACCTTCTTATTAGAGTCAATTGCTTTTGCTTTTTCTTTAGTAATTTGTTTTAAGATAAGTATTCTATAAATCATTTCAATTTGCATTGAGGCAAAGAAGACAATTAAGAAAATTTCAAAATTTCAATTCAACAGAATATTGACAATTTATTTATGGCTAGCAAATTTTAAAATTCTAAAAATACAATATCTGAATATGTTAATTGAACAAAAATACAAGTACTGGACTCAATTACATAAAAGACACTTTAGTGGATGAATATTATAAATATCAACCTCAAGTTTCGAGGTTGTATAAAGCATATATTCCAAGATGGGAGTGGGGAACCATCTTTTTAGAGTCCATTGGTTTTTCTTTTTCCTAAGTAATTTGTTTGAAGACAGGAATTCTATAAATCATTTGAAATTACATTGAGGCAAAGGAGACAATTAAGAAAATTGCAAAATTTGAATTCTACAGATTATTAACAATTTCTTTATCCCTAGCAGATTGTAAAATTCTACAAATTGCAAAAATGCAATATTTTGATTTTTAAATTTGTTGTTAATGTCGTTCGATTTGATTGGTCAGAAAAATACAATATTTGAATAAGTTAATTGAACAAAAAGACAAGTAATGGACTCAATTACATAAAATACACTTTAGTGGATGAATATTATAAATAGCAATCCCAAGTTTCAATGTTGTGTTAAGCATATATCCCTATATGGGAGTGCAGAACCTCTTTTTTACAGTTCATTGGTTTTGCTTTTTCTTAAGTAATTCTTTGAAGACAAGAATTATATAAATCATTACAAATTGTATTGAGGCAAATGTGATAATTAAGAAAATAGCAAAATTTAAGTTCAACAAATTATTGACAATTCATTTATTCTTAGCAGATTTTAAAATCCTAAAAGTTGCAAAAATGCAATATTTTGATTTTTAGATTTAGTGTTAATGTCGTTTAATTTGATTGGTGAGAAAAATATAACATTTGAATATGTTAGCTGAACAAAAATACATCTAATGGACTCAATTGTATAAAATATACTTTAGTGGATAAATATTATAACTAGCAATCCCAAGTTTCAATGTTATGTTAAACATATATCTTAGATGGGGATGGGGAACCTTCGTATTAGAGTCCATTACTTTTGCTTTTTCCTCAGTAATTTGTTTGAACTCAAGTATTCAATAAATCATTTCAAATTGCATTGAGGCAAAGGAGACAATTAAGAAAATTTCAAGATTTCAATTTAACAAAATATTAACAATTTGTTTATGCCTAGCAAATTTTAAAATTATAAACATGCAATATTTGAATATGTTAATTGAACAAAAATATAAGTAATGGACTCAATTGCATAAAATAAAATTTAGTGGAAGAATATTATAAATAGCAATCTCAAATTCCAAGGTCGTGTAAAGCATATATCCCTAGATGGGAGCGCAAAACCATAAGAGTCCATTGCTTTTCCTTTTTCCTAAGTAATTTGTCTGAAAACAAGAATTCTACGAATCATTTCATATTGCATTGAGGCAAAGGAGACAATTAAGAAAATTGCAAAATTTAAATCCTACATATTATTGACAATTTATTTATCTCTAGCAGATTTTAAAATTCTAAAAATTGCAAAAATGCAATATTTTGATTTTTAAATTTGTGGTTCATGTCGTTTGATTTGATTCGTTAGAAAAATACAATATTTCAATAAGTTAATTGAACAAAAATACAAGTAATGGACTCAATTGCATAAAATACACTTTAGTGGATGAATATTAGAAATAGCAATCCCAAGTTTCAATGTTGTGTTCAGCATATATCCCTAGATGGGAGTGCAGAACCTTCTTGTTACAGTCTATTGCTTTTGCTTTTTCTTAAGTAATTGTTTGAAGACAAGAATTATATAAATCATTACAAATTGTATTGAGGCAAATGTGATAATTAATAATATTGTAAAATTTAAATTCAACAGATTATTGACAATGCATTTATCCTTAGTTTAAAATTCTAAAATTTGCAAAAAACCAATATTGTGATTTTTAAATTTAGTGTTAATGTCGTTTAATTTGATTGGTGAGAAAAATATAACATTTGAATATATTAGTTGAACAAAAATACAACTAATGGACTCAATTGTATAAAATATACTTTAGTGGATAAATATTATAACTAGCAATTCCAAGTTTCAATGTTGTGTTAAACATATATCTTAGATGGGAGTGGGGAACCTTCTTATTAGAGTCAATTGCTTTTGCTTCTTCTTCAGTAATTTGTTTGAAGACAAGTATTCTACAAATCATTTCGAATTGCATTGAGGCAAAAGAGACAATTAAGAAAATTTCAAAATTTCAATTTAACAGAATAGTGACAATTTATTTATGCCTTGGCAAATTTTAAAAATCTAAAAATACTATATTTGAATATGTTAATTGAACAAAAATAAAAGTAATGGACTCAATTACATAAAAGACACTTTAGTGGATGAGTATTATGAATAGCGACCTCAAGTTTCAAGGTTGTGTAAAGCATATATCCCAAGATGGGAGTGGGGAACCATCTTTTTAGAGTCCATTGGTTTTTCTTTTTCCTAAGTAATTTGTTTGAAGACAGGAATTCTATAAATCATTTGAAATTACATTGAGGCAAAGGAGACAATTAAGAAAATTGCAAAATTTAAATTCTACAAATTATTAACAATTTCTTTATCCCTAACAGATTGTAAAATTCTACAAATTGCAAAAATGCAATATTCAGATTTTTAAATTTGTTGTTAATGTCGTTTGATTTGATTGGTGAGAAAAATACAATATTTGAATATGTTAATTGAACAAAAACACAAGTAATGGACTCAATTGCATAAAATACACTTTAGTGGATGAATATTATAAATAGCAATCCCAAGTTTTAATGTTGTGTTAAGCACATATCCCTAGATGGGAGAGAGGAACCTTCTTATTAGAGCTAATTGCTTTTGCTTTTTCTTAAGTAATTGTTTGAAGACAAGAATTATATAAATCCTTACAAATTGCATTGAGGAAAACATGATAATTAAGAAAATAGCAAAATTTAAATTCAACAGATTATTGATAATGCATTTATCCTTAGTAGATTTTAAAATTATAAAAATTGCAAAAATATAATATTTTGATTTTTAAATTTATTGTTAATGTCGTTTAATTTGATTGGTGAGAAAAATATAACATTTGAATATGTTAGTTGAACAAAAATACAACTAATGGACTCAATTGTATAAAATAAACTTTAGTGGATAAATATTATAACTAGTAATCCAAAGTTTTAATGTTGTGTTAAACATATATCTTAGATGGGAGTGGGGAACCTTCTTATTAGAGTCAATTGCTTTTGCTTTTTCTCCAGTAATTTGTTTGAAGACAAGTATTCTATAAATCATTTCAAATTTCATTGAGGCAAAGGAGACAATTAAGAAAATTTTAAAATTTAAATTCAACAGAATATTGATAATTTATTTATTCCTAGCAAATTTTAAAATTCTAAAACTACAATATTTGAATATGTTAATTGAACAAAAATACAAGTAATGGACTCAATTGCATAAAAGACACTTTAGTGGAAGAATATTATAAATAGAAATCTCAAGTTTCAAGGTTATGTAAAACATATATCTCTAGATGGGAGTGGGGAACCATTATATTTGAGTCCATTACTTTTCCTTTTTCTTAAGTAATTTGTCTAAAGACAACAATTCTATAAATCATTACAAATTCCATTGAGGCAAAGGAGACAATTAAGAAAATTTCAAAATTTAAATTTTACAGATTATTGACAATTTATTTATCTCTAGCAGATTTTAAAATTCTAAAAATTGTAAAAATTCAATATTTTGATTTGTAAATTTGTTGTTCATGCCGTTTGATTTGATTAGTGAGAAAAATACAATATTTGAATAAGTTAATTGAACAAAAATACAAGTAATGGACTCAATTACATAAAATACACTTTAGTGGATGAATATTAGAAACAGTAATCCCAAGTTTCAATGTTGTGTTAAGCATATATCCCTAGATGGGAGTACAAAACCTTCTCATTACAGTCTATTATTTTTCCTTTTTCTAAAGTAATTTGCCTGGAGATTATACAAATCATTTCAAATTGCATTGAGGCAAAGGAGACAATTCAGAAAATTGCAAAATTTAAATTCAACAGTATATTGACAAATCATTTATCCCTAGTAGATTTTAAAAATCTAAAATTGCAAAAGTGCAATATTTTGATTTTTCAATTTGTTGTTAATGTCGTTTGATTTGATTGGTGAGAAAAATACAATATTTGAATATGTTAATTGAACAAAAATACAAGTAAAGGACTTAATTGGATAAAATACACTTTAGGAGATGAATATTATAAATAGCAATCCCAAGTTTCAATGTTGTGTTCAGCATATATCCCTAGATGGGAGATCAGAGTGCAGAACCTTCTTATTACAGCCAATTGCTTTCGTTTTTTCTTAAGTAATTTGCCTGAAGATTGTATAAATCATTTGAAATTGCGTTAAGGAAAAGGAGACAATTTAGGAAATCGCAAAATTTAAATTCAACAAAGTATTGACAATTCATTTATTCCTAGCAGATTTAAAAATTCTAAAAATTGCAAAATTGAAATATTTTGATTTTTAAATTTGTTGTTAATGTCGTTTGATTTGATTGATGAGAAAAATACAATATTTGAATAAGTTAATTGAACAAAATTACAAGTAATGGACACAATTGAATGAAATAGACTTTAGTGGATAAATATTATAAATAGCAATCTCAAGTTTCAAGGTTGTGTGAAGCATATATCCCTAGATGCGAGTGGGGAACCATCGTCTTGGAATCTATTGCTTTTTCTTTTTCCTAAGTAATTTGTCAGAAGACAAGAATTCTATAAATCATTTCAAATTGCATTGAGGCAAGGGAGACAATGAAGAAAATTGCAAACTTTAAATTCTACAGATGATTTACAATTTATTTATCCCTAAGTGATTTTAAAATTCTAAAAATTGCAAAAATGCAATATTTTGATTTTTAAATTTGTTGTTAATGTCGTTTGATTTGATTGGTGAGAAAAATGCAATATTTGAATAAGTTAATTGAACACAAATACATAAAAGACACTTTAATGGATGAATATTATAAATAGCAATCTCAAGTTTTGAGGCTGTGTAAAACATATATCCCTAGATGGGAGATGGGAGTGGGGAACCATCTTATTAGAATCCATTGCTTTTCCTTTTTTCTAACTAATTTCCCAGAAGACAAGAATTTTATAAATCATTTCAAATTGCATTGAGACAAAAGAGACAATTAACAAAATTGCAAAATTTAAATTTTACAGATTGTTGATAATTTATTTATCCCTAGCAGATTTTAAAATTATAAAAATTGCAAAAATGCAATATTTTGATTTTTAAATTTGTTGTCAATGTCATTTGATTGATTGATGAGAAAAATAGAATATTTGAATAAGTTAATTGAACAAAATTATAAGTAATGGACACAATTGAATAAAATAGACTTTAGTGGATGAATATTATAAATAGCAATCCGAAGTTTCAAGGTTGTGTGAAGCATATATCCTTAGATGCAAGTGAGGAACCATTGTATTGGAGTCCATTACTTTTCCTTTTTCCTAAGTAATTTGTCAGAATACAAGAATTCTATAAATTATTTCAAATTGCATTGAGGCAAGGGAGTCAGTGAAGAAAATTACAAAATTTAAATTCTACAGATTATTTACAATTATTTTCCCTAAGTGATTTTAAAATTCTAAACATTGCAAAAATGCAATATTTTGATTTTTAAATTTGTTGTTAATGTCATTTGACTTGATTGGTGAGAAAAATACAATATTTGAATAAGTTAATTGAACACAAATACAAGTAATGGACTCAATTGCATAAAAGACACATTAGTGGATGAATATTATAAATAGCAATCCCAGGTTTCAATGTTGTGTTAAGCATATATCCCTAGATAAGAATGCCAAATTGTCTTATTACAGTCCGTTGCTTTTACTCTTTCTTAAGTAAATTGCCTAAAGATTATATAAATCATTTCAAATTACGCTGAGGCAAAGGACACAATTGAGAAAAATGCAAACTTTAACTTCAACAAAGTATTGACAATTCATTTATCCCTAGCAAATTTTAAAATTATAAAAATTGAAAAATTGAAATATTTTGATTTTTAAATTTATTATTCATGTCATTTGATTTAATTGGTGAGAAAAATATAATATGTGAAAAATATAATATTTGAATATGTTAATTGAGCAAAAATACAAGTAATAGACATAATTGCATAAAATACACTTTAGTGGATGAATATTATAAATAGCAATTTCAAGTTTCAAGACTATGCAAAGCATATATCCCTAGATGGGAGTGGGGAACCATCTTATTAGAGCCCATTGCTTTTCCTTTTTTTCTAACTTATTTGCTAGAAGACAAGAATTCTATAAACCATTTCAAATTGGATTGAGGTAAAGGACACAACTAAGAAAATTGCAAAATTTAAATTTTACAGATTGTTAACTATTTATTTATCCCTAGTTGATTTTAAAATTCTAAAAATTGCAAAAATGCAACATTTTGATTTTTAAATTTGTTGTTAATGTCGTTTGATTTGATTGATAAGAAAAATACAATATTTGAATAAGTTAATCGAACAAAATTACAAGTGATGAACTCAATTGCATAAAATACACTTTAGTAGATGAATATTATAAATAGTAATCCCAAGTTTTAATGTTGTGTTAAGCACATATCCCTTGATGGGAGTGCAGAACCTTTTTTTTATAGTCCATTGTTTTTGCTTTTTCCTAAGTAATTTGCTTGAAGATTATATAAATCATTTCAAATTGTGCTTAGGCAAAGGAGACAAATTAGAAAATTGCAAAATTGAAATTCAACAGAGTATTGACAATTCGCTTATCCGTAGCAGATTTTAAAATTCTAAAAATTGCAAAAATGAAATATTTTGATTTTTAAATATTTGAATATGTTAATTGAGCAAAAATACAAGTAATGGACTCAATTACATAAAAGATACTTTACTGGATGAATATTATAGATAGCAATCTCAAGTTTCAAGTTTGCGTGAAGCATATATATTTAGATGGGAGTGGGGAACCATCTTATTAGCGTCCATTGCTTTTCCTTTTTTTTAACTAATTTGTCTGAAGACAGGAATTCTATAAATCATTTCAAATTGCATTGAGGCAAAGGAGACAATTAATAAAATTTCAAAATTTAAATTCTACAGATTGTTGACAATTTATTTATCCCTAGCTCATTTTAAAATTCTAAAAATTACAAAAATGCAATATTTTGATTCTTAAATTTGTTGTTAATGTCGTTTGATTTCATTGATGAGAAAAATACAATATTTGAATAAGTTAAATGAACAAAATTACAAGTAATGGACTCAATTGCATAAAATACACTTTAATGGATGAATATTATAAATAGCAATCTCAAGTTTCAATGATGTGTTAAGCACACATCCCTAGATGGGAGTGCATAACCTTTTTTTTACAGTCCATTGCTTTTCCTTTTTCTTAGCTAATTTGTCCGAAGACAGGAATTCTATAAATCATTTCAAATTGCATTGAGGCAAAGGAGACAATTAAGAAAATTGCAAAACTTAAATTCTACAAATTATTGACAATTTATTTATCCCTAGCTGATTTTAAAATTCTAAAAATTGCAAAAATGAAATATTTTGATTTTAAAATATTTGAATATGTTAATTGAGCAAAAATACAAGCAATGGACTCAATTGCATAAACGACACTTTACTGGATGAATATTATAAGTAGCAATCTCAAGTTTCAAGGTTGTGTGAAGCATATATCCCTAGATGGGAGTGGGGAACCATCTTGTTTGAGTCCATTCCTTTTCCTTTTTCTTAACTAATTTGTCTGAACACAAGAATTCTATAACTCACTTCAAATTGCATTAAGGCAAAGGAGACTATTAAAAAATTTTCAAAATTTAAATTCAACAGATTATTGACAATTTATTTATCCCTAACAGATTTTAAAATTCTAAAAATTGCAAAAGTGCAATATTTTGGTTTTTAAATTTGTTGTTAATGTCATTTGATTTGATTGGTGAGAAAAATACAATATTTGAATAAGTTAATTGACCAAAATTACAAGTAATGGACTCAATTGCATATAATACGCTTTAGTGGATGAATATTACAAATAGCAATCTCAAGCTTCTAGGTCGTGTAAAGCATATATCCCTAGATGGGAGTGGGGAACCATCTTATTAGAGTCCATTGCTTTTCCATTTTTCAAAGTAATTTGTAAGAAAACAAGAATTCTATAAATCATTTGAAATTGCATTGAGGCAAAGGTGACAATTAAGAAAATTGTAAAATTTAAATTCTACAGATTGTTGACAATTTATTTATCCCTAGCTCATTTTAAAATTCTAAAAATTGCAAAAATGCAATATTTTGATTCTTAAATTTGTTGTTAATGTCGTTTGATTTGATTGATGAGAAAAATACAATATTTGAATAAGTTAAATGAACAAAATTACAAGTAATGGACTCAATGGCATAAAATACACTTTTGTGGATGAATATTATAAATAGCAATCTCAAGTTTTAATGTTGTGTTAAGCACATATCCCTAGAAGGGAGTGCAGAACCTTTTTTTTACAGTCCATTGTTTTTCCTTTTTCTTAGCTAATTTGTCCGAAGACAGGAATTCTATAAATCATTTCAAATTGCATTGAGGCAAAGGAGACAATTAAGAAAATTGCAAAATTTAAATTCTACAAATTGTTGACAATTTATTTATCCCTAGCTGATTTTAAAATTCTAAAAATTGCAAAAATGAAATATTTTGATTTTATAATATTTGAATATGTTAATTGAGCAAAAATACAAGTAATGGACTCAATTGCATAAAAGACACTTTACTGGATGAATATTATAAATAGCAATCTCAAGTTTCAAGGTTATGTGAAGCATATATCCCTAGATGGGACTAGGGGAACCATCTTGTTTGAGTCCATTCCTTTTCCTTTGTCTTAACTAATTTGTCTGAACACAAGAATTCTATAACTTACTTCAAACTGGATTGAGGCAAAGGAGACTATTAAGAAATTTTTAAAATTTAAATTCAACCAATTATTGACAATTTATTTATCCATAGCAGATTTTAAAATTCTAAAAATTGCAAAAGTGCAATATTTTGGTTTTTAAATTTGTTGTTAATGTCATTTGATTTGATTGGTGAGAAAAATACAATATTTGAATAAGTTAATTGACCAAAATTACAAGTAATGGACTCAATTGCATATAATATGCTTTAGTGGATGAATATTACAAATAGCAATCTCAAGCTTCTAGGTCGTGTAAAGCATATATCCCTAGATGGGAGTGGGGAACCATCTTATTAGAGTCCATTGCTTTTCCGTTTTTCGAAGTAATTTGTAAGAAAACAAGAATTCTATAAATCATTTGAAATTGCATTGAGGCAAAGGAGACAATTAAGAGAATTGCAAAATTCAAATTCTACAGTTTGTTGACAATTTATTTATCCCTAGCTCATTTTAAAATTCTAAAAATTGCAAAAATGCAATATTTTGATTCTTAAATTTGTTGTTAATGTCATTTGATTTGATTGATGAGAAAAACACAATATTTGAATAAGTTAAATGAACAAAATTACAAGTAATGGACTCAATTGCATAAAATACACTTTAGTGGATGAATATTATAAATATCAATCTCAAGTTTCAATGTTGTGTTAAGCACATATCCCTAGATGGGAGTGCAGATCCTTTTTTTTACAGTCCATTGCTTCTCCTTTTTCTTAGCTAATTTGTCTGAAGACAGGAATTCTATAAATCATTTCAAATTGCATTGAGGCAAAGGAGACAGTTAAGAAAATTGCAAAATTTAAAATCTACAGATTGTTGACAATTTATTTATCCTTAGCTGATTTTAAAATTCTAAAAATTGCAAAAATGAAATATTTTGATTTTAAAATTTTTGAATATGTTAATTCAGCAAAAATACATGTAATGGACTCAATTGCATAAAAGACACTTTAGTGGATGAATATTATAAATAGCAATCTCAAGTTTCAAGGTTGTGTGAAGCATATATCCCTAGATGGGAGTGGGGAACCATCTTGTTTGAGTCCATTCCTTTTCCTTTTTCTTAACTAATTTGTCTGAACACAAGAATTCTATAACTCACTTCAAATTGCATTGAGGCAAAGGAGACTATTAAAAATTTTCAAAATTTAAATTCAACAGATTATTGACAATTTATTTATCCCTAACAGATTTTAAAATTCTAAAAATTGCAAAAGTGCAATATTTTGGTTTTTAAATTTGTTGTTAATGTCATTTGATTTGATTGGTGAGAAAAATACAATATTTGAATAAGTTAATTGACCAAAATTACAAGTAATGGACTCAATTGCATATAATATGCTTTAGTGGATGAATATTACAAATCGCAATCTCAAGCTTCTGGGTCATGTAAAGCATATATCCCTAGATGGGAGTGGGCCTAGATGGGAGAGGGGAATCATCTTATTAGAGTCCATTGCTTTTCCATTTTTCTAAGTAATTTGTAAGAAAGCAAGAATTTTATAAATCATTTCAAATTGCATTGAGGCAAAGGAGACAATTAAGAAAATTGCAAAATTTAAATTCTACAGATTGTTGACAATTTATTTATCCCCAGTTCATTTTAAACTTCTAAAAATTGCAAAAATGCAATATTTTGATTTTTAAATTTATTGTTAATGTCGTTTGATTTGATTGATGAGAAAAATACAATATTTGAATAAGTTAAATGAACAAAATTACAAGTAATGGACTCAATTGCATAAAATACACTTTAGTGGATGAATATTATAAATAGCAATCCCAAGTTTTAATGTTGTTTAAGCATATATCTCTAGATGGGAGTGCAGAACCTTTTTTTACGGTCCATTGTTTTTCCTTTTTCTTAACTAATTTGTCTGAAGACAGGAATTCTATAAATCATTTCAAATTGCATTGAGGCAAAGGAGACAATTAAAAAAATTACAAAATTTAAATTCTACAGATTGTTGACAATTTATTTATCCCTAGCTGATTTTAAAAGTCTAAAAATTGCAAAAGTGAAATATTTTGATTTTTAAATATTTGAATATGCTAATTGAGCAAAAATACAAGTAATGGACTCAATTGCATAAAAGACACTTTATTGGATGAATATTATAAATAGCAAACTCAAGTTTCAAGGTTGTGTGAAGCATATATCCCTAGATGGGAGTGGGGAACCATCTTGTTAGAGTCCATTCCTTTTCCTTTTTCTTAACTAATTTGTCTGAAGACAAGAATTTTATAACTCACTTCAAATTGCATTAAGGCAAAGGAGACTATTAAGAAATTTTCAAAATTTAAATTTAACAGATTATTGACAATTTATATATTCCTAGCAGATTTTAAAATTCTAAAAATTGCAAAAGTGCAATATTTTGGTTTTTAAATTTTTTGTTAATGTCATTTGATTTGATTGGTGAGAAAAATACAATATTTGAATAAGTTAATTGACCAAAATTACAAGTAATGGACTCAATTGCATAAAATACAATTTAGTGGATGGATATTATAAATAGCAATCCCAAGTTTCATTGTTGTGTTAAACATATACCCATAGATGGGAGTGTAGAACCTTCTTATTATAGTCCATTGCTTTTACTTTTCCTTAAGAAATTTCTTTGAAGACAAGAATTCTTCAAATCATTTCAAATTGCATTGAGGCAAATGAGACAATTAAGAAAATTGAAAAATTTAAATTAAATAGCATATTTTAAAATTCTAAAAATTGGAAAAATAGAATATTTTGATTTTAAATTTATTGTTAATGTTTTTGATTTGATTGGAGAGAAAAATACAATATTTGAATATCTTAATTTAACAAAAATACAAGTAATGGACTGAATTGCATAAAATACAATTTAATGAATGAATATTATAAATAGCAATCCCTAGTTTCGTTGTTGTGTTAAGCATATATCCCTAGATGGGGGTGCAGAAGGTTCTTATTACAGTACATTGCTTTTACTCTTTCTTAAGTAATTTGCCTAAAGATTATATAAATCATTTCTAATTGCGTTGAGGCAAAGGAGACAATTCAGAAAATTACAAAAGTGCAATATTTTAATTTTTAAAATTCTAAAAATTGCAAAAATGCAATATTTTAATTTTTAAATTTATAGTTAATGTCGTTTGATTTAATTGGTGAGAAAAATATAATATGTGAAAAATATAATATTTGAATATGTTAATTGAATAAAAATACAAGTAATGGACTCAATTGCATAAAAGACACTTTAGTGGATGAATATTATAAATAGCAATCTCAAGTTTCAAGGTTCTTATTAGAGTCCATTGCTTTTCCTTTTTCCTAAGTAATTTGTGTGAAGACAAGAATTCTATAAATGGTATCAAATTGCATTGAGGCAAAGGAGACAATTAAGAATATTGCAAATTTTAAATTCTACAGATTATTGACAATTTATTTATCCCTAACAGATTTTAAAATTCTAAAAATTGCATAAATGCAATATTTTGATTTTTAAATTTATTGTTAATGTCGTTTGATTTGATTGGTGAGAAAAATACAATATTTGAATAAGTTAATTGAACAAAAACACAAGTAATGGACTTAATTGCATAAAATACACTTTAGTCGATGAATATTATAAATAGCAATCTCAAGTTTCAATGTTGTGTTAAGCATATATCCTTAGATGGGAGTGGGAAACCATTTTATTATAGTCCATTGCTTTTCCTTTTTCTAAGTAATTTGTGTGAACACAAGAATTCTATAAGTCATATCAAATTGCATTAAGGCAAAGGAGACAATTAAGAAAATTGCAAAATTTAAATTCAACAGATTATTGGCAATTTGCGTATCCCTAGCAGATTTTAAAATTCTAAAAATTGCACAAATGAAATATTTGGATTTTCAAATTTGTTGTTAATGTCATTTGATTTGATTGATGAGAAAGATACAATATTTGAATAAGTTAATTGAACAAAAATACATGTAATGGACTCAATTGCATAAAATACACTTTAGTGGATGAATATTATAAATAGCAATCCCAAGTTTCAATATCATGTTAAGCATATATCCCTAGATGGGAGTGCATAACCTTCTTATTACAATCCATTGCTTTTCCTTTTTCTGAAGTAATTTGCCTAAAGATTATGTAAATCATTTCAAATTGCATTAAGGCAAAGGAGACAATTTAGAAAATTGCAAAATTTAAATTCCATAGAGTATTGACAATTCATTTATCCTTAAAAGATTTTAAAATTCTAAAAATTGCAAAATTGAAATGTTTTGATTTTTAAATATATTGTTAATGTCGTTTGATTTATTTGGTGAGAAAAATATAATATGTGAAAAATATAATATTTGAATATGTTAAGTGAACAAAAATACAAGTAATGGACTCAATTGCATAAAAGACACTTTAGTGGATCAATATTATAAATGGCAATCTCAAGTTTCAAGCTAGTGTGAAGCATATATCCCTGGATGGGAGTGGGGAACCATCTTATTAGTGTCCATTGCTTTTCTTTTTTCTTAAGTAATTTGTTTGAAGACAAGAATTCTGCAAATCATTTCAAATTACATTGAGGCAAAGGAGACAATTAAGAAAATTGCAAAATTTAAATTCAACAGATTATTGACAATTTATTTGTCCCTAGCAAATTTTAAGATTCCAAAAATTGCAGCAATCGCAAGTTTAAATGTTGTATTAAGCACATATCCCTAGATGGGAGATAGGAACCTTCTTATTAAAGCCAATTGCTTTTGCTTTTTCTTAAGTAATTGTTTAAAGATAAGAATTATATAAATCATTACAAATTGCATAGAGGAAAATGTGATAATTAAGAAAATTGCAAAATTTAAATTCAACAAATTATTGACAATGCATTTATCCTTAATAGATTTTAAAATTCTAAAAATTTCAAAAGTGCAATATTTTGATTTTTAAATTTATTGTTAATGTCGTTTAATTTGGTTGGTGAGAAAAATATAACATTTGATTATGTTAGTTGAACAAAAATGCAACTAATGGACTCAATTGTATAAAATACCCAATAGTGGATAAATATTATAACAAGCAATCCCAAGTTTCAATGTTGTGTTAAGCATATATCTTATATGGAAGTGGGGAACCTTCTTATTAGAGTCAATTACTTTTGCTTTTTCTTTAGTAATTTGTTTGAAGATAAGTATTCTATAAATCATTTCAATTTGCATTGAGGCAAAAGAGACAATTAAGAAAATTTCAAAATTTCAATTCAACAGAATATTGACAATTTATTTATGCCTAGCAAATTTTAAAATTCTAAAAATACAATATTTGAATATGTTAATTGAACAAAAATACAAGTAATGGACTCAATTACATAAAAGACACTTTAGTGGATGAATATTATAAATAGCAACCTCAAGTTTCAAGGTTGTGTAAAGCATGTATCCCAAGATGGGAGTGGGGAACCATCTTTTTAGAGTCCATTGGATTTCCTTTTTCCTAAGTAATTTTCTGAAGACAGGAATTTATAAATCATTTCAAATTACATTGAAGCAAAGGAGACAATTAAGAAAATTGCAAAATTTAAATTTTACAGATTATTGACAATTTATTTATCTCTAACAGATTTTAAAATTCTAAAAATTGCAAAAATGCAATATTTTGATTTTTAAATTTGTTGTTCATGTCGTTTGATTTGATTGGTGAGAAAAATACAATATTTCAATAAGTTAATTGAACAAAAATACAAGTAATGGACTTAATTGCATAAAATACACTTTAGTGGATGAATATTATAAATAGCAATCCCAAGTTTAAATGTTGTGTTAAATACATATCTCTAGATAGGAGAGAGGAACCTTCTTATTAGAGCTAATTGCTTTTGCTTTTTCTTAAGGAATTGTTTGAAGACAAGAATTATATAAATCCTTACAAATTGCATTAAGGAAAATGTGATAATTAAGAAAATTGCAAAATTTAAATTCAACAGATTATTGACAATGCATTTATCCTTAGCAGATTTTAAAATTATAAAAATTGCAAAAATGCAATATTTTGATTTTTAAATTTATTTTTAATGTCATTTAATTTGATTGGTGAGAAAAATATAACATTTGAATATGTTAGTTGAACAAAAATACAACTAATAGACTCAATTGTATAAAATATACTTTAGTGGATAAATATTATAACTAGCAATCTCAAGTTTCAAGGTTGTGTAAAACATATATCCCTAGATGGGAGTGGGGAACCATCATATTTGAGTCCATTGCTTTTCCTTTTTCTTAAGTAATTTGTCTGAAGACAAGAATTCTATAAATCATTACAAATTCCATTGAGGCAAAGGAGACAATTAAGAAAATTGCAAAATTTAAATTCTACATATTATTGACAATTTATTTATCTCTAGCAGATTTTAAAATTCTAAAAATTACAAAAATACAATATTTTGATTTTTAAATTTGTTGTTCATGTCGTTTGATTTGATTGGTGAGAAAAATACAATATTTGAATAAGTTAATTGAACAAAAATACAAGTAATGGACTCAATTACATAAAATACACTTTAGTGGATGAATATTAGAAATAGCAATCCTAAGTTTTAATGTTATGTTAAGCATATATCCCTAAATGGGAGTACAGAACCTTCTCATTACAGTTTATTGCTTTTCCTTTTTCTGAAGTAATTTGCCTGGAGATTATACAAATCATTTCAAATTGCATTGAGGCAAAGGAGACATTTTAGAAAATTGCAAAATTTAAATTCAACAGTGTATTGACAAATCATTTCTCCCTAGCAGATTTTAAAATTCCAAAATTGCAAAAGTGCAATATTTTGATTTTTAAATTTGTTGTTAATGTCGTTTGATTTGATTGGTGAGAAAAATACAATATTTGAATATGTTAATTGAACAAAAATACAAGTAAAGGACTTAATTGGATAAAATACACTTTAGGGGATGAATATTATAAATAGCAATCCCAAGTTTCAATGTTGTGTTAAGCATATATCCCTAGATGGGAGATCGGAGTGCAGAACCTTCTTATTACAGCCAATTGCTTTTGCTTTTTCTGAAGTAATTTGCCTGAAGATTATATAAATCATTTCAAATTGCGCTTAGGCAAAGGAGACAATTCAGAAAATTACAAAAGTTAAATTCACCAAAGTACTGACAATTCATTTATCCCTAGCAGATTGTAAAATTCTAAAAATTGCAAACATGCAATATATTGATTTTTAAATTTATTGTTAATGTCGTTTGATTTAATTCGTTAGAAAAATATAATATGTGAAAATATAATATTTGGATATGTTAATTGAATAAAAATACAAGTAATGGAATCAATTGTATAAAATACACTTTAGTGAATGAATATTATAAATAGCAATCTTAAGTTTCAAGGTTGTGTAAAGCATTTATCCCTAGATGGGAGTTGGGAACCATCTTATTAGTGCCCATTGCTTTTCCTTTTTCCTAAGTAATTTGTTTGAAGACAATAATTCTATAAATCATTTCAAATTGCATTGAGGCAAATGAGAGAATTAAGAAAATTGCAAAATGTAAGTTCTACAGATTATTGACAATTTATTTATCCCTAGCAAATTTTAAAATTCTAAAAATTATATAAATGCAATATTTTGATTTCTAAATTTGTTGTTAATGTCGTTTGATTTGATTGGTGAAAAAAATACAATATTTGAATAAGTGAGTTGAACATAAATACATGTAAGGGACTCAATTGCATAAAATACACTTTAGTGGATGAATATTATAAATAGCAATCCTAGGTTTCAATGTTGTGTTTTGCATGTATCCCTAGATGGGAGTGCAGAACCATCTTATTAAAGTCCATTGCTTTTGCTTTTGCTTTTTCTTAAGTAATTTTCCTGAAGATTATATAAATCATTTCAAATTGCATTGAGGCAAAGGAGACAATTTAGAAAATTGCAAAAGTTCAATTCAACAGAGTATTGACAATTTACTTATCCATACCAGATTTTAAAATTCAAAAAATTGCAAAACTGAAATATTTTGATTTTTAAATTTATTGTTAATGTCATTAGATTTAATTGGTGAGAAAAATATAATATGTGAAAAATATAATATTTGAATATGTTAATTGAACAAAAATACAAGGAATGGATTCAATTGCATAAAAGAGACTTTAGTGGATGAATATTATAAATAGCAATCCCAAGTTTCAATGTTGTGTTAAGCATATATCTCTAGATAGTAGTGCAGAACCTTCTTATTACAGTCCATTGCTTTTGCTTTTTCTTAAGTAATTTGCCTAATGATTATATAAATCATTTCAAATTACGTTGAGTAAAAGGAGACAATTTAGAAAATAGCAAAATTTAAATTCAACAGAGTATTGACAATTCATTTATCCCTAACAAATTTTAAAATTCTAAAAATTGGAAACATGCAATATTTTGATTTTTAAATTTATTGTTAATGTCGTTTGATTTGATTGGTGAGAAAAATACAATATTTGAATATCTTAATTGAACAAAAATACAAGTAATGGACTCAATTGCATAAAATACACTTTAGTGGATGAATATTATAAATAGCAATCTCAAGTTTCAAGGTTGTGTGAAGCATATATCCCTAGATGGGAGTAGGGAACCATCTTGTTGGAGTCCATTGCTTTTCCTTTTTCTTAACTAATTTGTCTAAAGACAAGAATTTTATAACTCATTTCAAATTGCATTCAGGCAAAGGAGACAATTAAGAAATTTTCAAAATTTAAATTCAACAGATTATTGACAATTTATTTATTCCTAGCAGATTTTAAAATTCTTAAAATTGAAAAAATGCAATATTTTGATTTTAAATTTGTTGTTAATGTCGTTTGATTTGATTGGTGAGAAAAATACAATATTTGAATAAGTTAATTGAACACAAATACAAGTAATGGACTCAATTGCATAAAAGACACTTGAGTGGATGAATATTATAAATAGCAATCTCAAGTTTCGAGGCTGTGTAAAGCATATATCCCTAGATGGGAGTGGGGAACCATTGTATTAAAGTCCATTGCTTTTCCTTTTTCCTAAGTAATTTGCCAGAAGACAAGAATTCTATAAATCATTTCAAATTGCATTGAGGCAAAGGAGGCAATTAAGAAAATTGCAAAATTTAAATTTTACAAATTATTGACAATTTATTTATCCCTAAGTGATTTGAAAATTCTAAAAATTGCAAAAATGCAATATTTTGATTTTTAAATTTGTTGTTAATGTGGTTTGATTTGATTGGTGAGAAAAATACAATATTTGATTAAGTTAATTGAACACAAATACAAGTAATGGACTCAATTACATAAAATACACTTTAGTGGATGAATATTCTAAATAGCAATTCTAGGTTTCAATATTGTGTAGAGCATATATCCCTAGATAGCAATGCAGAACCTTCTTATTACAGTCCATTACTTTTGCTTTTTCTTAAGTAATTTGCCTGAAGATTATATAAATCATTTCAAATTGCGTTGAGGCATAGGACACAATTGAGAAAATTGCAAAATTTAACTTCAATAGAGTATTGACAATTCATTTATCCCTAGCATATTTTAAAATTCTAAAAATTGCAAAATTGAAATATTTTGCTTCTTAAATTTATTGTAAATGTCGTTTAATTTTATTGGTGAGAAAAATTTAATATGTAAAAAATATAATATTTGAATATATTCATTGAGCAAAAATACAAGTAATGGACTCAATTGCATAAAAGACACTTTAGTGAATGAATATTATAAATAGCAATTTCAAGTTTCAAGGTTGTGTGAAGCATATATCCCTAGATGGGATTGGGGAACCATCTTATTGGAGTCCATTCCTTTTCCTCTTTCTTAACTAATTTGTCTGAAGACAAGAATTGTATAACTCATTTCAAATTGCATTGAGGCAAAAGTGACAATTAAGAAATTTTCAAAATTTAAATTCAACAGATTATTGACAATTTATTTATTCCTAGTAAATTTTAAAATTTTAAAAATTGCAAAAATGCAATATTTTGATTTTTAAATTTGTTGTTAATGTCGTTTGATTTGATTGGTGAGAAAAATACAATATTTGAATAAGTTAATTGAACACAAATACAAGTAATGGACTCAATTGCATAAAAGACACTTTAGTGGATGAATATTATAAATAGCAATCTCAAGTTTTGAGGCTCTGTAAAGCATATATCCCTAGATGGGAGTGGGGAACCATCTTATTAAAGTCCATTGCTTTTCCTTTTTTCTAACTATTTTTCCAAAAGACAAGAATTTTATAAATCATTTCAAATTGCATTAAGGCAAAGAAGACAATTAACAAAATTGCAAAATTTAAATTCTACAGATTGTTGATAATTTATTTATTCCTAGCTGATTTGAAAATTATAAAAATTGCAAAAATGCATTGAGGCAAAAGAGACAATTAAGAAATTTTCAAAATTTAAATTCAACAGATTATTGACAATTTATTTATTCCTAGCAGATTTTAAAATTCTAAAAATTGCAAAAATGCAATATTTTGATTTTTAAATTTGTTGTTAATGTTGTTTGATTTGATTGATGAGAAAAATACAATATTTGAATAAGTTAATTGAACAAAAATATAAGTAATGGACACAATTGCATAAAATAGACTTTAGTGGATGAATATTATAAATAGCAATCTCAAGTTTCAAGGTTGTGTGAAGCATATATCCCTAGATGCGAGTGAGGAACCATCGTATTAGAGTCCATTGCTTTTCCTTTTTCCTAAGTAATTTGTTAGAAGACAAGAATTCTATAAATCATTTCAAATTGCATTGAGGCAAAGGAGTCAATGATGAAAATTACAAAATTTAAATTCTACAGATTATTTACAATTTATTCATCTTTAAGTGATTTTAAAATTCTAAAAATTGCAAAAATGCAATATTTTGATTTTTAAATTTATTGTTATTGTCATTTAACTTGATTGGTGAGAAAAATACAATATTTGAATAAGTTAATTGAACACAAATACAAGTAATGGACTCAATTCCGTAAAAGACACATTTGTGGATGAATATTATAAATAGCAATCCCAAGTTTCAATGTTGTGTTAAGCATATATTCCTAGATAAGAATGCAAAACTGTCTTATTACAGTCCGTTGCTTTTACTCTTTCTTAAGTAAATTGCCTGAAGATTATATAAATCATTTCAAATTGTGTTGAGGCAAAGGACACAATTGAGAAAAATGCAAACTTTAACTTCAACAGAGTATTCACAATTCATTTATCCCTAGCAAATTTTAAAATTATAAAAATTGCAAAATTGAAATATTTTGATTTTTAAATTTATTGATAATGTCGTTCGATTTAATTGGTGAGAAAAATATAATATGTGACAAATATAAAATTTGAATATGTTAGCTGAGCAAAAATATAAGTAATGGACACAATTGCATAAAATACACTTTAGTGGATGAATATTATAAATAGCAATTTCAAGTTTCAAGGTTGTGTAAAGCATATATCCCTAGATGGGAGTGGGGAACCATCTTATTAGAGTTCATTACTTTTCCTTTTTTCTAACTCATTTGCTAGAAGACAAGAATTCTATAAACCATTTCAAATTGCATTGACGTAAAGGAGACAATTAAGAAAATTGCAAAATTGAAATTTTACAGATTGTTGACAATTTATTTATCCCTAGTTGATTTTAAAATTTAAAAAATGAAAAAATGCAATATTTTGATTTTTAAATTTGTTGTTAATGTCATTTGATTTTATTGATAAGAAAAATACAATATTTGAATAAGTTAATTGAACAAAATTACAAGTAATGGACTCAATTGCATAAAATACACTTTAGTCTATGAATATTATAAATAGCAATCTCAGGTTTCGAAGTTGTGTTAAGCACATATCCCTAGATAGGAGTGCAAAACCTTTTTATTATAGTGCATTGCTTTGGCTTTTTCTTAAGTAATTTGCCTAAAGATTATATAAATCATTTCAAATTGCATTGAGGCAAAAGAGACAATTCAGAAAATAGCAAAATTTAAATTCAAAAGAGTATTTACAATTTATGTATCCCTAGTAGATTTGAAAATTCTAAAAATTGCAAAAATGCAATATTTTGATTTCTAAATTTATTGTTCATGTCGTTTGATTTGATTGGTGAGAAAAATACAATATTTAAATGTCTTAATTGAAGAAAAATACAAGTAATAAACTCAATTGCATAAAATACAATTTAGTGGACGAATATTATCAATAGCAATCCTAAGTTTCATCGTTGTGTTAAGCATATATCTCTAGATAAGAGTGCAAAACCTTCTTATTACAGTCCATTACTTTTGCTTTTTCTTAAGTAATTTGCCTAAAGATTATATAAATCATTTCAAATTGCATTTAGGGAAAGTAGACAAATTAGAAAATTGCAAAATTTAAATTCAATAGAGTATTCACAATTCACTTATCCCTACTAGATTTTAAAATTCCAAAAATTGCAAAATTGAAATATTTTGATTTTTAAATTTATTGTTAATATCGTTTGATTTCATCGGTGAGAAAAATATAGTATGTGAAAAATATAATATTTGAATCTGTTAATTGAGCAAAAATACAAGTAATGGACTCCATTGCATAAAAGACACTTTAGTGGATGAATATTATAAATAGTAATCTCAAGTTTCAAGGTTGTGTGAAGCATATATCCTTTGATGGGAGTGGGGAACCATCTTATTAGAGTCCATTGCTTTTCGTTTTTCTTAAGTAATTTGTCTGAAGACAAGATTTCTAGAAATCATTTCCAATTGCATTGAGGCAATGGAGACAATTAAGAAAATTGCAAAATTTAAATTAAACAGAGTATTGACAATTCATTTATCCTTAACGGATTTTAAAATTTTAAAAATTGCAAAAATGGAATATTTTGATTTTTAAATTTATTGTTAATGTTGTTTGATTTGATTAGTGAGAAAAATACAATATTTGAATATCTTAATTGAACAAAAATACAAGTAATGGATTCAATTGCATAAAATACAATATAGTGGATGAATATTATAAATAGCAGTCCCAAGTTTCATTATTGTGTTAAGCATATATCCCTAGATGGGAGTGCAGAACCTTCCTATTATAGTCCATTACTTTTGCTTTTTCTTAAGTAATTTGCCAAAAGATTATATAAATCATTTCAAATTGCGTTGAGGCAAAGCAAACAAATTAGAAAATTGCAAAATTGAAATTCAACAGAGTATTGACAATTCGCTTATCCGTAGCAGATTTTAAAATTCTAAAAATTGCAAAAATGAAATATTTTGATTTTTAAATATTTGAATATGCTAATTGAGCAAAAATACAAGTAATGGACTCAATTGCATAAAAGACACTTTGCTGGATGAATATTATAAATAGCAATCTCAAGTTTCATGGTTGTATGAAACATATATCTCTAGATGGGAGTGGGGAACCATCTTGTTAGAGTCCATTCCTTTTCCTTTTTCTTAACCAATTTGTCTGTAGACAATAATTCTATAACTCATTTCAAATTGCATTGAGGCAAAGGAGACT
Source organism: Bruguiera gymnorhiza (assembly GCA_020883675.1). Lineage (NCBI taxonomy): Eukaryota > Viridiplantae > Streptophyta > Magnoliopsida > Malpighiales > Rhizophoraceae > Bruguiera > Bruguiera gymnorhiza. The sequence continues at coordinate 219,516 of JAIRCJ010000241.1, read as the reverse complement.
ATTAAGAAATTTTCAAAATTTAAATTCAACAGATTATTGACAATTTATTTATCCTTAGTAGATTTTAAAATTCTAAAACTTACAAAAGTGCAATATTTTGGTTTTTAAATTTGTTGTAAATGTGATTTGATTTGATTAGTGAGAAAAATACAATATTTGAATAAGTTAATGGACCAAAATTACAAGTAATGGACTCAATTGCATAAAATACGCTTTACTGGATGAATATTACAAATAACAATCTTATTGTTAGAGTCCATTGCTTTTCCGTTTTTCTAAGTAATTTGTAAGAAAACAAGAATTCTATTAATCATTTCAAATTGTATTGAGGCAAAGGAGACAATTAAGAAAATTGAAAAATTTAAATTCTATAGATTATTGACAATTTATTTATCCTTCGCTAATTTTAAAATTCTAAAAATTGCAAAAATGCAATATTTTGATTTTTAAATTTGTTGTTAATGTCGTTTGATTTGATTGGCAAGAAAAATACAATATTTGAATTAGTTAATTGAACAAAAATACAAGTAATGGACTCAATTGCATAAAAAACACTTTAGTGGATGAATATTATAAATAGCAATCCCAAGTTTCAATGTTTTGTTAAGCATATATCCCCAGATGGGAGTGCAGACCCTTTTTATTACAATCCATTGCTTTTGTTTTTTCCTAAGTAATTTGCCTGAAGATTATATAAATCATTTCAAATTGCATTGAGGCAAACGAGACAATTCCGAAAATTGCAAAATTTAAATTCAATAGAGTATTGACAACTCATTTATCCCTAGAAGATTTTAAAATTCAAAAAATTACAAAATTGAAATATTTTGATTTTTAAATTTAATATTAATGTCGTTTGTGTTAATTGGTGAGAAAAATATAATATGTGAAAAATATAATATTTGAATATGTTAATTGAATAAAAATACAAGTAATGGACTTAATTGCATAAAAGACATTTTAGTGGATGAATATTATAAATAGTAATCTCAAGTTTCAAGGTTGTGTGAAGCATATATCCCTAGATGGGAGTGGAGAACCATCTTATTAGAGTCCATTACTTTTCCTTTTTCTTAAGTAATTTGTCTGAAAACAAGAATTCTATAAATCATTTTAAATTGCATTGAGGCAAAGGAAACAATTAAGAAAATTGCAAAATTTAAATTCAACAGAGTATTAACAATTCATTTATCCCTAGCAGATTTTAAAATTCCAAAAATTGCAAAAATGAAATATTTTGATTTTTAAATTTATTGTTAATGTCGTTTGATTTGATTGGTGAGAGAAATATAATATGTGAAAAATATAATATTGAAATATGTTAATTGAACAAAAATACAAGTAGTGGACTCAATTGCATAAAAGACACTTTAGTGGATGAATATTATAAATAGCAATCTCAAATTTCAAGGTCGTGTGAAGCATATATCCCTAGATGGGAGTGGGGAACCATCTTATTAGAGTCCATTGCTTTTCTATTTTTCTAAGTAATTTGTAAGAAAACAAGAATTCTATAAATCATTTCAAATTGCATTAAGGCAAAGGAGACAATTAAGGAAATTGCAAAATTTAAATTCTATAGATTATTGACAATTTATTTATCCCTAACTAATTTTAAAATTCTAAAAATTGCAAAAATGCAATATTTTGATTTTTAAATTTGTTGTTAATGTCGTTTGATTTGATTGGTGAGAAAAATACAATATTTGAATTAGTTAATTGAACAAAAATCCAAGTAATCGACGCAATTTCATAAAATACACTTTAGTCTATGAATATTATAAATTGCAATCCCAAGTTTCAATGTTGTGTGAAGCACATATCCCTTGATGGGATTGCAGAAACTTCTTTTTGCAGTCCATTGCTTTTGCCTTTTCTTAAGTAATTTGCCTAAAAATTACATAAATCATTTCAAATTGCGTTGAGGCAAGGGAGAAAATTTAGAAAATAGCAAAATTTATATTCAACAGTGTATTGACAATTCATTTATCCCTAACAGATTTTAAATTTCTAAAAATTGCAAAAATGCAATATTTTAATTTTTAAATTTATAATTAATGTCGTTTGATTTAATTGGTGAGAAAAATATAATATGTGAAAAATATAATATTTGAATATGTTAATTGAACAAAAATACAAGTAATGGACTCAATTGCATAAAAGACACTTTAGTTGATGAATATTATAAATTACAATCTCAAGTTTCAAGGTTTTGTAAAGCATATATCCCTAGATGGGAGTGGGGAACCATCTTATTAGAGTCCATTTGTTTTCCTTTTTCTTAAATAATTTCCCTGAAGACAAGAATTCTATAAATCATTTCAAATTGCATTGAGGTAAAGGAGACAATTATGAAAATTACAAAATTTAAATTCAAGAGAGTATTGACAATTCATTTATCCTTATCAGATTTGAAAATTCTAAAAATTGCAAAAATGTATTCTATTTTAAATTTATTGTTAATGTCGTTTGATTTGATTGGTGAGAAAAATACAATATTTGAATATCTTAATTAAACAAAAATACAAGTAATAAACTCAATTGCATAAAATACAATTTAGTGGATGAATATTATAAATAGCAATCCCAAGTTTCATTGTTGTGTTAAGTATATATCCTTAGATGGGAGTGTAGAACCTTCTTATTATAGTCCATTACTTTTGTTTTTTCTTAAGTAATTTGGTTGAAGATTATATAAATGATTCAAATTGCATTGAGGCAAACGAGACAATTCCGAAAATTGCAAAATTTAAATTCAATAGAGTATTGACAACTCATTTATCCCTAGAAGATTTTAAAATTCAAAAAATTACAAAATTGAAATATTTTGATTTTTAAATTTAATATTAATGTCGTTTGTTTTAATTGGTGAGAAAAATATAATATGTGAAAAATATAATATTTGAATATGTTAATTGAATAAAAATACAAGTAATGGACTTAATTGCATAAAAGACATTTTAGTGGATGAATATTATAAATAGTAATCTCAAGTTTCAAGGTTGTGTGAAGCATATATCCCTAGATGGGAGTGGAGAACCATCTTATTAGAGTCCATTACTTTTCCTTTTTCTTAAGTAATTTGTCTGAAAACAAGAATTCTATAAATCATTTTAAATTGCATTGAGGCACAGGAAACAATTAAGAAAATTGCAAAATTTAAATTCAACAAAGCATTGACAATTCATTTATACTTAGTAGATTTTAAAATTCAAAAAATATCAAAAATGGAATATTTTGATTGTTAAATTTATTGTTAATGTCGTTGGATTTGATTGGTGAGAAAAATACAATATTTGAATATCTTAATTAAACAAAAATATAAATAATGGACTGAATTGCATAAAGTACAATTTAGTGAATGAATATTATAAATAGCAATCTCAAGTTTTATTGTTGTGTTAAGCATATATCTCTACATGGGGGTACAAAACTTTCTTATTACAGTTCATTGCTTTTGTTTTTTCTTAAATAATTTGCTTAAAGATTATATAAATCATTTCAAATTATGTTTAGGCAAAGGAGACAATTTAGAAAATTGCAAAATTTAAATTCAATGGTGTATTGACAATTCACTTATCCCTAGCAGATTTAAAAATTGAAAAATTGAAATATTTTGATTTTTAAATTTATTCTTAATGTCGTTTGATTTAATTGGTGAGAAAAATATAATATGTGAAAAATATAATATTTGAATATGTGAATTGAACAAAAATACTAGTAATGGACTCAATTGCATAAAAGACACTTTAGTGGATGAATATTATAAATAGCAATCTCATGTTTTATGGTTGTGTGAAGCATATATCCCTAGATGGGAGGAGGGAACCATCTTATTAGAGTCCATCACTTTTCCTTTTTCTTAAGTAATTTCTTTGAAGACAAGAATTCTATAAATCATTTCAAATTGCATTGAGGCAAAGGAGACAATTAAGAAAATTGCAAAATTTAAATTCAAGAGAGTATTGACAATTCATTTATCTTTAGTAGATTTTGAAATTCTAAAAATTACAAAAATGGAATATTTTGATTTTTAAACTTATTGTTAATGTCGTTTGATTTGATTGGTGAGAAAAATAAAATATTTGAATAAGTTAATTGAACAAAAATATAAGTAAGGCACTTAATTGCATAAAATACATTTTCGTGGATGAATATTATAAATAGCAATCCCAAGTTTCAATGTTGTGTTAAACATATATCCTTGGATGGAAGTGCAGAACCTTCTTATTACAGTCCATTGCTTTTGCTTTTTCTTAAGTAATTTGCTTGAAGATTATATAAATCATTTCAAATTGCGTTGAGGCAAAGGAGACAATTCAAAATATGGCAAAATTTAAATTCAGTAGAGTATTGACAATTCATTGATCTCTAGTAGAATTTAAAATTCTAAAAGTTGTAAAATTGAAATTTTTTAAACTTTGAATTTATTGTTAATGTTGTTTGATTTAATTGGTGAGAAAAATATAATATGTGAAAGATATAATATTTGAATATGTTAATTGAACAAAATACAAGTAATGGACTCAATTGCATAAAATACACTTTAGTGGATGAATATTATAAATAGCAGTCTCTAGTTTCAATGTTGTGTTAAGCATATATCCCTAGATGGGAGTGCAGAACCTTCTTAGTACAATCGATTGCTTTTGTTTTTTCTTAAGTAATTTTGCCTGAAAATTATATAAATTATTTCTAATTATGTTGGGGCAAAGGAGACAAATCCAAAAATTGCAAAATTTAAATTCAACAGAGTATTGACAAATCATTTATCCCTAGCAGATTTTAAAATTCGAAGAATTGCAAAAATGAAATATTTTGATTTTTAAATTTAATGTTAATGTCGTTTGATTTAATTAGTGAGATGATGTGGAAAACCCCAAAAAGACGTGGCTTAGGGACCTAACACACACAATGAATCAAAGAACAACCAGGAAAGCTAAATCAGAGTTTCATAACACAAACCCTAGACCCAATATTCAAAGGAACATGAACTTAGGGCATTCAAGATGGATATGGATGCCACACTCCAGAAAAGAAAGGAATTGGGAGTGATAAGTCGATTTGATCCACTTGGCATACCTTCTATTCAACTTTCCTCATACAAGTAGGATAGGAACCACACAATGACTCATGCTTTCCCTCACATATCCTTTGAAAATAAGTTCTTCGACCTGTCTTTTATGCTCCTTTGTCTCTTCAAGGTTACTCTTATATGTTGGCCGATTAGGAATGGATGCACCTGGGATGAAATCAATTTGATGCTCAATTCCTCTATTAGGTGGCAATCCACTTGGAACATCATCAGGGAATACATCCTCAAATTCCTACAATAGAGCAACAACAACACTAGGCAAAGATGGGTCAAACTTGTTAGTGTTAAAATAAGCCTCCTTGTACAGAAGTACAATCATAGGTTGTTTGGCATAGAATGCTCTTTTGACTTCACTCTCTTTTGCATAGAAACTTTCTCTTTTCTTCTCTTTCTTTTGTGTCATCACATTTTCTCCTCTCATTTCTCTTTTATTGATCTTTCTTTTCTGTTCACTCTCATTTTTAATCCTTAATTGATCCTCATAAGCTTGTTGAGGTGATAATGGTACAAGAGTGATGGGTTTTTCATTCATTACAAAGGAATATCGATTCTTGAAGCCATCATGCATAACTTGCCTGTCAAATTGCCATGGTCTTCCTAATAGAATATGGCCCACATGCATAGGTACAACATCACATAAAACTTCATCACGGTACCTTCTGATAGAAAATGATATGAGCACTTGCTTATTTACCTTGACTTCACCACTTTCATTCAACCATTGAAGCTTATATGGCCTAGGATGCTTCATAGTAGGTAAATCCAACTTCTCAACCATAGTTGTGCTAGCAACATTAGTGCAACTCCCACCATCAATAATCATACTACATACCTTATCTTTGATGAGACACCTCGTCTGGAAGATATTATCTCGTTGCCCCTCATTTTCTTCTTTCACTTGCACATTCAATGCTCGCCTTGTGATGAGAGCTACTCCATTAGCCGGATACTTCTCTCCATCACTTTCACCCTCTAATGATGGCACAAAATCATCATCTTCGTGGTCATAGGCATGTCTTAATTGCCTTCTTGCTTTAGAAGTCTCATATTCTTCGTGCCTCCTTTGCAACTCTACTATTGTATTAGCTTGCTCCTCCATCCTCTCACTCATATCATCAAATCTGGTACTCATGTGCTCAAATTGTTGTTGCATAGCTTTGATCATGAATGACATGTCAACAGCTCCCTCCTGAGCAGCACCGTTGTCTCTCGAAATCATATTATTTCTTCTGATTTAGAACCAGGCTCTGATACCAATTGATGTGGAAAACCCCAAAAATACATGACTTAGGGACCCAACGCACACAATGAATCAAAGAACAACTAGGAAAGCTAAATCAGAGTTTAATAACACAAACCCTAGACCCAATATTCAAAGGAACACGAACCTAGGGTATTCAAGATAGATATGGATGCCACACTCTAGAAAAGAAAGGAATTGGGAGTGATAAGTCGATTTGAATGCCACAAGAAGAATTGCCTCTTGATAAGTTCTTTAGTTCTTAAAAGAACCAAGGGAGAAAAACCCTTGCTTTCTATTTCACTTAAAGTGGTCTGATTTTGTAGAGCTTACAAGGGGTGCCTATTTATAGGCTAAGATGGCAATTCTAAAGAGGCAAAATTCCTAATTAGGAGAAATCCTTATTTTGGAGTAATTTTGAACAAATTCCAGCACATACAATGAACTCCTATTTATGAGTGATGCTATTACTTAGTCTGACTTATTAAGTATTCCAATTATATTAATTAGGCCTGTACTCTCTTTAAAACTTGAATTCGCACCATTTAAAGCTTGGTTGGCCTGAATGTCCTGAATTAGCCCATTTAGTGCTTCTTTAATCTTTTTGGCCCTAGTTCATGTTATTGGACCTTCTAGAATGTGCAATGGACCTCTTGCACCCATTGAAACTCTAGCTCGTGTAATTGGGCCTTCTGGAATGTGCAATGGACCTCTTGCATCCATTGAAGCTCTAGCTTGTGTTATTGGGTCTTTTCGATTATGCAATGGACCTTTTGCATCTATTGAAACTTTCAACCCATCATCTCCATGGTTCTCATCATGAGAAAAATATAATATGTGAAAAATATAATATTTGAATATGTTAATTGAACAAAAATACAAGTAATGGACTCAATTGCATAAAATACACTTTAGTGGATGAATATTATAAATAGCAAACCCAAGTTTCAATGTTGTGTTAAGCATATATCCCTAGATGGGAGTGCAGAACCTTCATAGTATAGTCCATTGCTTTTGCTTTTTCTTAAGTAATTTCCCAAAAAATTATATAAATCATTTCAAATTGCGTTAAGGCAAAAGAGACAATTTAGAAAATTGTAAAAGTTAAATTCAACAGAGTATTGACAATTCATTTATCCCTAGTAGGTTTTAAAATTCCAACAAATTGCAAAAATGCAATATTTTGATTTTTAAATTTATTGTCAATGTTGTTCGATTTAATTGGTGAGAAAAATATAATATTTGAACATGTCAACAGAACAAAAATACAAGTAATGGACTCAATTCCATAAAAGACACTTTAGTATATGAATATTATAAATAGCAATTTCAAGTTTCAAGGTTGTGTAAAGCATATATCTGTAGATGCGAGTGAGGAACCATCTTTTTATAGTCCATTGGTTTTCCGTTTTCCTAAGTAATTTGTCTGAATACAAGAATTCTATAAATCATTTCAAATTACATTGAGGCAAAGGAGACAATTTAGAAAATTGGAAAATTTAAATTCCATAAATTATTAACAATTTTTTATCCCTAGCAAATTTTAAAATTCTAAAAATTGCAAAAATGTAATATTTTGATTTTTAAATTTGTTGGTAATGTCGTTTGATTTGATTGGTGAGAAAGATACAATATTTGAATAAGTTACTTGAACAAAAATACAAGTAATGGACTCAATTGCATAAAATACACTTTAGTGGATGAATATTATAAATAGCAAACCCAAGTTTCAATGTTGTGTTAAGCATATATCCCTAAATGGGAGTGTAGAACCTTCTTATTATAGCCCATTGCTTTTACTTTGTCTTAAGTAATTTGCCTAAAAATTATATAAATCATTTCAAATTGCATTGAGGCAAAGGAGACAATTCAAAAAATTGCAAAATTTAAATTTAACAGAGTATTGACAATTCAGTTATCCCTAACATATTTTAAAATTTTAAAAATTACAAAAATGCAATATTTTGATTTTTAAATTTGTTTTTAATGTCGTTTGATTTGATTGGTGAGAAAAATATAATATTTGAATATGTTAATTGAACAAAAATATAAGTAATGGACTCAATTGCATAAAATACCCTTTAGTGGATCGATATTATAAATAGCAAACCCAAGTTTCAATATTGTGTTAAGCATATATCCTTATATGGGAGTGCAAAACCTTATTATTACAGTTCATTACTTTTACTTTTTCTTAAGTAATTTGCCTGAAAATTATATAAATCATTTCAAACTGCGTTGAGGCAAAGGAGAAAATTCAGAAAATTGCAAAAGTTAAATTCAACAGAGTATTGACAATTCATTTATCCCTAGCAAATTTCAAAATTCTAAAAATTGCAACAATGCAATATTTTGATTTTTAAGATTATTGTTAATGTCATTCGATTTAATTGATGAGAAAAATATAATATGTGAAAAATATAATACTTGAATATGTCAATTGAACAAATATACAAGTAATGGACTCAATTCCATAAAAGACAATTTAGTGGATGAATATTATAAATAGCAACCTCAAGTTTCAAGGTTGTGTAAAGCATATATCCCTAAATGGGAGTGGGAAACCATCTTTTTAGAGTCCATTGGTTTTCCTTTTTCCTAAGTAATTTGTCTGAAGACAGAAATTCTATAAATCATTTCAAATTACATTAAGGCAAAGGAGACAATTAAGAAAATTGCAAAATTTAAATTCCACAGATTATTAACAATTTCTTTATCCATAGCAGATTGTAAAATTCTAAAAATTGCAAAAATGCAATATTTTGATTTTTAAATTTGTTGTTAATGTCATTTGAATTGATTGGTCAGAAAAATACAATATTTGAATATGTTAATTGATCAAAAAAACAAGTAATGGACATAATTGCATAAAATACACTTTAGTGGATGAATATTATAAATAGCAGTCCTAAGTTTCAATGTTGTGTAAAGCATATATTGCTAGATGGGTGTGCAGAACCTTCTTATTACAGTCTAGTGCTTTTGCTTTTTCTTAAGTAATTTGCTGAAAATTATATAAATCATTTGAAATTTCGTCGAGGCAAAGGAAATAATTCAGAAAATTGCAAAATTTAAATTCAACAGAGTATTGACAATTCATTTATCCCTAGCAGATTTTAAAATTCGAAAAATTGCAAAATTGAAATATTTTGATTTTTAAATTTAATGTTAATGTTGTTTGATTTAATTGGTGAGAAAAATATAATATGTGAAAAATATAATATTTGAATATGTTAATTGAACAAAAATACTAGTAATGGACTCAATTGCATAAAATACACTTTAGTGGATGAATATTATAAATAGCAGTCTCTAATTTTAATGTTGTGTTAAGCATATATCCCTAGATGGGAGTGCTGAACCTTCTTATTACAGTCGATTACTTTTGCTTTTTCTTAAGTAATTTGCCTGAAAATTATATAAATCATTTCTAATTACGTTGAGGTAAAGGACACAATTCCGAATATTGCAAAATTTAAATTCAACAAAATATTGACAATTCATTTATTCCTAGCAGATCTTAAAATTTGAAGAATTGCAAAAATGAAATATTTTGATTTTTAAATTTAATGTTAATGTCGATTGATTTAATTGGTGAGAAAAATATAATATGTGAAAAATATAATATTTGAATATGTTAATTGAACAAAAATACATGTAATGGATTCAATTGCATAAAATACATTTTAGTAGATGAATATCATAAATAGCAAACGCAAGTTTCAATATTGTGTTAAGCATATATCCCTAGATGGGACTGCAGAACTTTCATAGTACAGTCCATTGCTTTTGTTTTTTCTTAAGTAATTTGCGTAAAAATTATATAAATTATTTCAAATTGCGTTGAGGTAAAAGAGATAATTCAGAAAATTACAAAAGTTAAATTCAACAGAATATTGACAATTCATTTATCCCTAACAGATTTTAAAATTCCAACAAATTGTAAAAATGAAATATTTTGATTTTTAAATTTATTGTTAATGTCATTTAATTTAATTGGTGAGAAAAATATAATATGTGAAAAATATAATATTTGAATATGTCAACTGAACAAAAATACAAGTAATGGACTCAATTCCATAAAAGACACTTTATTATATGAATATTATAAATAGCAATCTAAAGTTTCAAGGTTGTGTAAAGCATGTATCCCTAGATGGGAGTGGGGAACCATTTTTTTAAAGTCCATTGGTTTTCCTTTTTCCTAAGTAATTTGTCTGAAAACAGGAATTCTATAAATCACTTCAAATTACATTGAGGCAAAGGAGACAATTTTTAAATTTAAATTCTACAGATTATTAACAATTTCTTTATCCCTTATCCCTATCAGATTTTAAATTTCTAAAAATTAAAAAAATGCAATATTTTGATTTTTAAATTTGTTGTTAATGTCCTTTGATTTGATTGGTGAGAAAAATACAATATTTGAATAAGTTAATTGAACAAAAATACAAGTAATGGACTCAATTGCATAAAATACACTTTAGTGGATGAATATTATAAATAGCAAACCTAAGTTTCGATGTTGTGTTAAGCATATATCCCTAGATGGGAGTGTAGAACCTTATTATTATAGTCCATCGCTTTTGCTTTTTCTTAAGTAATTTGCCTAAAGATTATATAAATCATTTCAAATTGTGCTAAGGCAAAGGAGACAATTTAGAAAATTGCAAAAATTAAATTCAACAGTGTATTGACAATTCATTTCTCCTTAGCAGATTTTAAAATTCTAAAAATTGGAAAAATGAGATATTTGGATTTTTAAATTAATTGTTAATGTCGTTTGATTTGATTGGTGGGAAAAATAGTATATTTGAATATGTTAATTGAAAAAAAATACAAATAATGGACTCAATCCCAAAAAGACGCTTTAGTGGATGAATATTATAAATAGCAATATCAGGTTTCAAGGTTGTGTAAAGCATATATCCTTAGATGGGAGTGGGGAACCATCTTTTTAGAGTCCATTGGTTTTCCTTTTTCCTAAGTAAGTTGTCTGAAGATAGGAATTCTATAAATCATTTCAAATTACTTTGAGGCAAAGGAGAAGATTAAAAAAATTGCAAAATTTAAATTCTACAAATTATTAACAATTTCTTTATCCCTTATCCCTAGCAGATTTTAAAATTCTAAAAATTGAAAAAATGCAATATTTTGATTTTGAAATTTGTTATTAATGTCCTTTGATTTGATTGGTGAGAAAAATACAAATTTTGAATAAGTTAATTGAACAAAAACACAAGTAATGCACTCAATTGCATAAAATCCACTTTCGTGGATGAATATTATAAATAGCAATCCCAAGTTTCAATGTTATGTTAAGCATATATCTTTGGATGGGAGTGCAGAACCTTCTTATTACAATCTATTGCTTTTGCTTTTTCTCAAGTAATTTGCCTAAAAATTATATAAATCATTTCAAATTGCATTGAGGCAAAAGAGACAATTTAGAAAATTGCAAAATTGAAATATTTTGATTTTTAAATTTATTTTAATGTCGTTTATTTTAATTGGTGAGAAAAATATAATATGTGAAAAATATAATATTTGAATATGTTAATTAAACAAAAATACAAGTAATGGACTAAATTGCATAAAATACACTTTAATGGATGAATATTATAAATAGCAAACCCTAGTTTCAATGTTGTGTTAAGCATATATCCTTAGATAGGAGTGCAGAACCTTGTTATTACAGTCCATTGCTTTTACTTTTTCTTAAGTAATTTGCTTGAAGATTATATATATCATTTCAAATTGCGTTGGGGCAAACGAGATAATTCAGAAAATTACAAAAGTTAAATTCAACAGAGTATTGGCAATTCATTTATCCCTAGCAGATTTGAAAATTCTAAAAATTGCAAAAATGCAATATTTTGATTTTTAAATTTGTTGTTAACGACGTTTGATTTGATTGGTGAGAAAAATACAATATTTGAATAAGTTAATTGATCAAAAATACAAGTAATGGACTCAATTACATAAAATACACTTAGTGGGTGAATATTATAAAGAGCAATCCCAAGTTTCGATATTGTGTCAAGCATATATCCCTAAATAGGATTGCAGAACCTTCTTATTATAATCCATTGCTTTTGCTTTTTCTTAAGTAATTTGCCTAAAGATTATATGAATCATTTCGAATTACATTGAGACAATTCAGAAAATTGCAAAATTTAAATTCAATAAAGTATTGACAATTCACTTATGCCTAGCAGATTTTAAAATTCAAAAAATTGAAAAATTGAAATATTTTGATTTTTAAATTTATTGTTAATGTCGGTTGATTTAATTGGAGAGAGTAATATAATATGTGAAAAATATAATATTTGAATATGTTAATTGATCAAAAAAAACAAGTAATGGACACAATTGCATAAAATACACTTTAGTGGATGAATATTATAAATAGCAGTCCTAAGTGTCAATGTTATGTAAAGCATATATTCCTAGATAGGAGTGCAGAACCTTCTTATTACAGTGCAGGGCTTTTCCATTTTCTTAAGTAATTTGCCTAAAAATTATATAAATCATTTCAAATTTCGTCGAGGCAAAGGAGATAATTCAGAAAATTGCAAAATTTAAATTCAACAGAGTATTGACAATTCATTTATCCCTAGCAGATTTTAAAATTCAAAAAATTGAAAAATTGAAATATTTTCATTTTTAAATTTATTGTTAATGTGGTTTGATTTAATTGGTGAGAAAAATATAATATGTGAAAAATATAATATTTGAATATGTTAATTGAACAAAAATACAAGTATTTGACTCAATTGCATAAAATACACTTTAGTGGATGAATATTATAAATAGCAGTCCCAAGTTTCAATGTTGTGTTAAGCATATATCCCTATATAGGAGTGCATAACCTTCTTATTACAGTGCATTACTTTTGCTTTTTCTTAAGTAATTTGCCTGAAGATTATATAAATCATTTCAAATTGCGTTAAGGCAAAGGAGACAATTCCGAAAATTGCAAAATTTAAATTCAACAAAGTATTGATAATTTGTTTATTCCTAGTAGATTTTAAAATTTGAAAAATTGCAAAATTAAAATATTTTGATTTTTAAATTTAATGTTAATGTTATTTGATTTAATTGGTGAGAAAAATATAATATGTAAAAATATAATATTTGAATATGCTAATTGAACAAAAATACAAGTAATGGACTCAATTGCATAAAATAAACTTTAGTGGATGAATATTATAAATAGCAAACCCAAGTTTAAATGTTGTGTTAAGCATATATCCCTAGATGGGAGTGTAAAACCTTATTATTATAGTCCATCGCTTTTGCTTTTTTTTAAGTAATTTGCCTAAAGATTATATAAATCATTTCAAATTGCGTTGAGGCAAACGAGATAATTCAAAAAATTACAAAAGTTAAATTCAACAGAGTATTGGAAATTCATTTATCCCTAGTAGATTTGAAATTTCTAAAAATTGAAAAAATGCAATATTTTGATTTTTAAATTTGTTGTCAACAACATTTGATTTGAATAAGTTAATTGATAAAAAATACAAGCAATGAACTCAATTGCAAAAAATACACTTTAGTGGATAAATATTATAAAGAGTAATCCCAAGTTTTGATGTTGTGTCAAGCATATATCCCTATATGGGACTGCAGAACCTTCTTATTATAATCCATTGCTTTTGCTTTTTCTTAAGTAATTTGCCTAAAAATTATATAAATCATTTCAAATTGCATTGAGGCAAAGGAGACAATTCAGAAAATTGCAAAATTTAAATTCAACATGGTATTAACAATTCACTTATGCCTAGCAAATTTTAAAATTCAAAAAATTGCAAAAATGCAATATTTTGATTTTAAATTTATTGTTAATGTCGTTTAATTTAATTGGTGAAAAAATTATAATATCTGAAAAATATAATATTTGAATATGTCAATTGAACAAAAAAACAAGTAAGGGACTCAATTCCATAAAAGACACTTTAGTGGATGAATATTATAAATAGTAATCTCAAGTTTCAAGGTTGTGTGAAGCATATATCTCTAGATGGGAGTGGGGAACCATCTTATTAGAGTCCGTTGCTTTTCGTTTTTCTTAAGTAATTTGTCTGAAGACAAGAATTCTATAAATCCTTTCAAATTGCATTGAGGCAAAGGAGACAATTAAGAAAATTCTAAAAATTGCAAACATACAATATTTTGATTTTTAAACTTGTTGTTAAGGTCGTTTGATTTGATTGGTGAGAAAAATACATTATTTGAATAAGTTGATTGAACAAAAATACAAGTAATGGACTCAATTGTATTAAATACACTTTAGTGGATGAATATTATAAATAACAATTCCAAGTTTCAATGTTGTCTTAAGCATATATCCTTAGATGGGATTGCAGAACCTTCTTATTACAGTCCATTGCTTTTGCTTTTTCTTAAGTAATTTGCCTGAAAATTATATAAATCATTTCAAATTGTGTTGAGGTAAAAGAGGCAATTCAGAAAATTGCAAAATTTAAATTCAACAGTGTCTTGACAATTCACTTATTCCTAGCAGATTGTAAAATTCTAAAAATTAAAAAAATGCAATATTTTGATTTTTATATTTGTTGTTAATGTCGTTTGATTTGATTGGTGAAAAAAATACAATATTTGAATAAATTAATTGAACAAAAATACAAGTAATGGACTCAATTCCATGAAAGACACTTTAGTGGATGAATATTATAAATAGCAATCTCAAGTTTCAAGGTTGTGTAAAGCATATATCCCTAGATGGGAGTGGGGAACCATCTTTTTAGAGTCCTTTGGTTTTCCTTTTTCCTAAGTAATTTGTCTGAAGATAAGAATTCTATAAATCATTTCAAATTGAGTTGAGGCAAAGGAAACAATTTAGAAAATTGCAAAATTTAAATTCTACTGATTATTAACAATTTCTTTATCCCTAACAAATTGTAAAATTCTAAAAATTGCAAAAATGCAATATTTTGATTTTTAGATTTGTTGTTAATGTCATTTGATTTGATTGGTGAAAAAAATACAATATTTGAATATGTTAATTGAACAAACATACAAGTAATGCACTCAATTGCATAAAATACACTTTCGTGGATAAATATTATAAATAGCAATCCTAAGTTCCAATATTGTGTTAAGTATATATCCCTGGATGGGAGTGCAGAACTTTCTTATTAAAGTCGATTACTTTTGCTTTTTCTTAAGTAATTTGCCTGAAGATTATATAAATCATTTCAAATTGTGTTGAGGCAAAGGAGACAATTTAGAAAATTGTAAATTTTAAATTCTACAGATTATTAACAATTTCTTTATCCATAGCAGATTGTAAAATTCTAAAAATTGCAAAAATGAAATATTTTGATTTTTAGATTTGTTGTTAATGTCGTTTGATTTGATTAGTGAGGAAAATACAATATTTGAATAAGTTAATTGGACACAATTACATAAAATACACTTTAGTGGATAAATATTATAAATAGCAGTCCCAAGGTTCATTGTTATGTAAAGCATATATTCCTAGATGGGAGTGCAGAACCTTCTTATTACAGTCTAGTGCTTTTGCTTTTTCTTAAGCAATTTGCCTAAAAATTATATAAATCATTTCAAATTGCGTCAAGGCAAAGGAGATAATTCATAAAATTGCAAAACCTAAATTCAACAGAGTATTGACAATTCATTTATCCCTAGCAGATTTTAAAATTCAAAAAATTGCAAAATTGAAATATTTTGATTTTTAAATTTATTGTTAATCTGGTTTGATTTAATTGGTGAGAAAAATATAATATGTGTAAAATATAATATTTGAATATGTTAGTTGGACTCAATTACATAAAATAAACTTTAGTGGATGAATATTATAAATAGCAAACCCAAGTTTCAATGTTGTGTTAAGCATATATCCCTATATGGGAGTGTAGAACCTTCTTATTACAATCCACTACTTTTGCTTTTTTTTTTTAAGTAATTTGCCTGAAGATTATATAAATCATTTCAAATTGTGTGGAGGCAAACAAGATAATTCAGAAAATTACAAAAGTTAAATTCAATAGAGTATTGGCAATTCATTTATCCCTAGCATATTTGAAAATTCTAAAAATTGCAAAAATGCAATATTTTGATTAGTGAGAAAAATACAATATTTGAATAAGTTAATTGATCAAAAATACAAGTAATGAACTTAATTGCATAAAATACACTTTAGTGGATGAATATTATAAATAACAATCCCAAGTTTTGAAGTTGTGTCAAGCATATATCCCTAGATGGGTTTGTAAAACCATCTTATTATAATCCATTGCTTTTACTTTTTCTTAAGTAATTTGCCTAAAGATTATATAAATCATTTCAAATTGCGTTGAAGCAAAGGAGACAATTCAACAAAGTATTGACAATTCATTTATGCCTAGCAGATTTTAAAATTCAAAAAATTACAAAATTGAAATATTTTGATTTTTAAATTTATTATTAATGCCATTTGATTTAATTGGTGAGAGAAATATAATATGTGAAAAATATAATATTTGAATATGTTAATTGATCAAAAAAATAAGGAATGGACACAATTGTATAAAATACACTTTAGTGGATAAATATTATAAATAGTAGTCCCAAAGTTCCAATGTTATGTAATGTATATATTCCTAAATGGGAGTGTAGAACCTTCTTATTACCGTCCAGTGTTTTTGCTTTTTCTTAAGTAATTTGCCTGAAGATTATATAAATCATTTCAAATTGCGTTGAGGCAAAGGAGACAATTCAAAACATTGCAAAAGTTAAATTCAACAAAATATTGACAATTTATTTATCTCTAGTAGATTTCAAAATTCTAAAAACTACAAAAATGCAATATTTTGATTTTTAAATTTGTTGTTAATGTCGTTTAATTTAATTGGTGAGAAAAATATAATATGTGAAAAATATAATATTTGAATATGTCAATTGAACGAAAATAAAAGTAATGGACTCAATTGCATAAAAGACACTTTAGTGGATGAATATTATAAATAGTAATCTCAAGTTTCAAGGTTGTGTGAAGCATATATCTCTAGATGGGAGTGGGGAACCATCTTATTAGAGTCCACTACTTTTCGTTTTTCTTAAGTAATTTGTCTGAAGACAAGAATTCTATAAATCCTTTCAAATTGCATTGAGGCAAAGGAATTGAAGAAAACTACAAGTAATGAGCTCAATTGCATAAAATAGAATTAAGTGGATGAATATTATAAATAGCACTCCCAAGTTTCAATGTTGTGTTAAGCATATATCCCTATATGGGAGTGCAGAACCTTCTTATTATAGTCAATTGCTTTTGCGTTTTTTAAAGTAATTTGCCTGAAAATTATATAAATCATTTCAAATTATGTTAAGGCAAAGGAGACAATTCAGAAAATTACAAAAGTTAAATTCAACAGAGTATTGACAATTCATTTCTCCCTAGCAAATTTTAAAAATCTAAAAATTGCAAAAATGTGATATTTTGATTTTTAAATTTATTGTTAATGTCATTTGATTTGATTGGTGAGAAAAATACAATATTTTAAGATGTTAATTGAACAAAAATACAAGTAATGGACTCAATTGCATAAAAGACACTTTAGTGGATGAATATTATAAATAGCAATCTCAAGTTTCAAGGTTATGTGAAGCATATATCACTAGATGGGAGTGGGGAACCATCTTATTAGGGTGGATTGCTTTTCCTCTTTCTTCAGTAATTTGTCTGAAGACAAGAATTCTATAAATCATTTCAAATTGCATTCAGGCAAGGGAGACAATTAAGAAATTTACAAAATTTAAATTCAATAGATTATTTACAATTTATTCGTTCCTCCCAGATTTTGAAATTCTAAAAATTGCAAATATGCAATATTTTGATTTTTAAATTTGTTGTTAATGTCACTTGATTTGATTGGTGAGAAAAATACAATATTTCAATAAGTTAATTAAACAAAAATACAAGTAATGGATGCAATTACATAAAATAGAATTATGTGGATGAATATTATAAATAGCACTCCCAAGTTTCAATGTTTTGTTAAACATATATCCCTAGATGGGAGTGCAGAACCTTCTTGTTACAGTTGATTGCTTTTGCTATTTCTTAAGTAATTTGCCTGAAGATTATATAAATCATTTCAAATTGCATTGAGGTAAAGGAGATAATTTAGAAAATTGCAAAATTTAAATTTAACAGAGTATTGACAATTCATTTATCCCTAGCAGATTTTAAAATTAGAAAAATTGCAAAATTGAAATATTTTGATTTTTAAATTTAATGTTAATGTCGTCTGATTTAATTGGTGAGAAAAATATAATATGTGAAAAATATAACATTTGAATATGTTAATTGAAGATAAATACAAGTAATGGACTCAATTGCATAAAAGATACTTTAGTGGATAAATATTATAAATAGTAATCTTAAGTTTTAAGGTTGTGTGAAGCATATATCCCTAGATGAGAGGGGAGAATCATCTTATTAGAGTCCATTGCTTTTCATTTTTCTTATGTAATTTGCTTGAAAATTATATAAATCATTTCAAATTGCGTTGAGGCAAAGAAAATTGCAAAATTTAAATTCAATAGAGTTTTAACAATTCACTTATCTCTAGTAGATTTTAAAATTCAGAAAATTGAAAAATTGAAATATTTTGATTTTAAATTTATTATTAATGTGGTTTGATTTAATAGGTGAGAAAAATATAACAAGTGAAAAATATAATATTTGAATGTGTTAATTGAACAAAAATACAAGTAATGGACTCAATTGCATAAAATATACTTTAGTGGATGAATATTATAAATAGCAGTCCCAAGTTTCAGTGTTATGTTAAGCATATATCCTTATATGGCAGTGCATAACCTTCTTATTACAATCCATTGCTTGTGTTTTTTGTTAAATAATTTGCCTGAAGATTATATAAATCATTTCAAATTGCGTTGAGGCAAAGGAGACAATTTTGAAAATTGCAAAATTTAAATTCAACAGAGTATTGACAATTCGTTTATCCCTAGTAGATTTTACAATTTGAAAAATTACAAAATTGAAATATTTTGATTTTTAAATTTAATGTTAATGTCGTTTGATTTAATTGGTGAGAAAAATATAATATGTAAAAAATATAATATTTGAATATGCTAATTGAACAAAAATACAAGTAATGGACTCAATTGCATAAAATACACTTTAGTGGATGAATATTATAAATAGCAAACCCAAGTTTCAATGTTGTGTTAAGCATATATCCTTAGATGGGACTGTAGAAGTTTCTTATTATAGTCCACTGCTTTAGCTTGTTTTTGAAAGTAATTTGCCTAAAGATTACATAAAATTATTTCAAATTGCATTGAGGCAAAGGAGATAATTCAGAAAAATTACAAAAGTTAAATTCAACAGAGTATTGACAATTCATTTATCCCTAGCAAATTTCAAAATTCTAAAAATTGCAAAAATGCAATATTTTAATTTTTAAATTTATTGTTAATGTCGTTTGATTTAACTGGCGAGAAAAATATAATAAGTAAAAAATATAATATTTGAATACGTCAATTGAACAAATATACAAGTAATGGACTCAATTCCATAAAAGACACTTTAGTGCATGAATATTATAAATAGCAATCTCAAGTTTCAAGGTTGTGTGAAGCATATATCCCTAGATGGGAGTGCGGAACCATCTTATTAGAGTCCATTGCTTTTCCTTTTTCTTAAGTAATTTGTCTGAAGACAAGAATTCTATAAATCATTTCAAATTGCATTGAGGCAAAGGAGACAATTAAGAAAATTGCAAAATTTAAATTCAACAGAGTATTGACAATTCATTTATCCCTAGCAGATTTTAAAATTCTAAAAATTGCAAAAATGCAATATTTTGATTTTTAAATTTATTGTTAATGTCGTTTGATTTGATTGGTGAGAAAAATACAATATTTGAATATGTTAATTGAACAAAAATACAAGTAATGGACTCAATTGCATAAAATACACTTTAGTGGATGAATATTATAAATAGCAATCCCAAGTTTCAATGTTGTGTTAAGCATATATCCCTAGATGGGAGTGCAGAACCTTCTTATTACAGTCCATTGCTTTTGCTTTTTCTTAAGTAATTTGCCTGAAGATTATATAAATCATTTCAAATTGCGTTGAGGCAAAGGAGACAATTCAGAAAATTGCAAAATTTAAATTCAACAGAGTATTGACAATTCATTTATCCCTAGCAGATTTTAAAATTCTAAAAATTGCAAAAATGCAATATTTTGATTTTTAAATTTATTGTTAATGTCGTTTGATTTGATTGGTGAGAAAAATACAATATTTGAATATGTTAATTGAACAAAAATACAAGTAATGGACTCAATTGCATAAAATACACTTTAGTGGATGAATATTATAAATAGCAATCCCAAGTTTCAATGTTGTGTTAAGCATATATCCCTAGATGGGAGTGCAGAACCTTCTTATTACAGTCCATTGCTTTTGCTTTTTCTTAAGTAATTTGCCTGAAGATTATATAAATCATTTCAAATTGCGTTGAGGCAAAGGAGACAATTCAGAAATTGCAAAATTTAAATTCACAGAGTATTGACAATTCAGTTATCCTTTAGCAGATTTTAAAATCCCAAAAATTGCAAAATCGAAATATTTTGATTTTTATATTTATTTTTAATGTCGTTTGATTTAATTGGTGAGAAAAATACAATATGTGAAAAATATAATATTTTAATATGTTAATTGAACAAAAATACAAGTAATGGACTTAATTGCATAAAATACCATTTAGTGGATGAATATTATAAGTTGCAAACCCAAGTTTCAAGGTTGTGTGAGGCATATATCCCTAGATGGTAGTGCGGAACAATCTTATTAGAGTCCATTGCTTTTCCTTTTTCTTAAGTAATTTGTCTGAAGACAAGAATTCTATAAATCATTTTAAATTGCATTGAGGCAAAGGAGGGAATTAAGAAAAATTGCAAAATTTAAATTCAATAGATTATTTACAATTTATTTGTCCCTAACATATTTTAAAATTCTAAAAATTGCAAGAATGCAATATTTGATTTTTAAATTTGTTGTTAATGTCGTTTGATTTGATTGGTGTGAAAATACACTATTTGAATAAGTTAATTAAACAAAATACAAGTAATGGACTCAATTGCATAAAATACACTTTAGTGGATAAATATTATAAATAGCAAGTCCCAAGTTTCAATGTTATGTTAAGCATATATCCCTAGATGGGAGTGCAGAACCTTCTTGTTACAGTCCATTGCTTTTGCTTTTTCTTAAGTAATTTGCGTGAAAATTATATAAATCATTTCAAATTGCGTTAAGGGAAAGGAGACAATTCAGAAAATTGCAAAATTTGAATTCAACAAAGTATTGATAATTCACTTACGTCCTAGCAGATTTTAAAATTCTAAAAATTATATTTATTATTAATGTCATTTGATTTAATTGGAGAGAAAAATATAATATGTGAAAAATATAGTATTTGAATATGTTAGTTGAGCAAAAATACAAGTAATAGACTCAATTGCATAAAAGACACTTTAGTGGATGAATATTATAAATAGCAATCTCAAGTTTCAAGGTTGTGTGAAGCATATAACCCTAGTGGGAGTGCGGAACCATCTTATTAGAGTCCATTGCTTTTCCTTTACCTTACGTAACTTGTCTGAACACAAGAATTCTATAAATCATTTCAAATTGCATCGAGGCAAAGGAGACAATTAAGAAAATTGCAAAATTTAAATTCAATAGATTATTTTCACTTTATTTGACCTTAACAGATTTTAAAATTTTAAAAATTGCAAAAATGCAATATTTTGATTTTTAAATTTGTTGTTAATGTCTTTTGATTTGATTGGTGAGAAAAATACAATACTTGAATATGTTAATTGAACAAAAATACAAGTAATCAACTCTATTGCCTAAAATACAATTAAGTGGATGAATACTATAAATAGCACTCTTAAGTATTAATGTTGTTTTAAACTTATATCCCTAGATGAGAGTGCAGAACCTTCTTGTTACAGTCCATTGCTTTTGCTTTTTCTTAAGTAATTTGCCTGAAGATTATATTAATCATTTGAAATTGCGTTGAGGGAAAGGAGACAATTTAGAAAATTGCAAAATTTAAATTCAATAGAGTATTGACAATTCACTAATCCCTAGCAGATTTTAAAATCCTAAAAATTACAAAATTGAAATATTTTGATTTTTAAATTTATTGTTAATGTCGTTTGATTTAATTGGTGAGAAAAATATAATATGTGAAAAATATAATATTTGAATATGTTAATTGAACAAAAATACAAGTAATGGACTCAACTGCATAAAATACACTTTATTGGATGAATATTATAAATAGCAAACCCAAGTTTCAACATTATGTTAAACATATATCCCTAGATGGTAATGCAGAACCTTCTTATTACCATCCATTGCTTTTGCTTTTTCTTAAGTAATTTGCCTAAAAATTATATTAATCATTTCAAATTGCGTTGAGGGAAAGGAGACAATTTAGAAAATTGCAAAATTTAAATTCAACTGAGTATTGACAATTCACTTATCCCTAGCAAATTTTAAAATCCTAAAAATTACAAAATTGGAATATTTTGATTTTTAAATTTATTTTTAATGTTGTTTGATTTAATTGGTGAGAAAAATAAAATATGTGAAAAATATAATATTTGAATATATTCATTGAACAAAATTACAAGTAATGGACTTAATTGCATAAAATATACTTTAGTGGATGAATATTATAAATAGCAATCCCAAGTTTCAATGTTGTGCTAAGCAGATATCCCAGATGGCAGTGGAGAACCTTCTTATTATAGTCCATGACTTTTGCTTTTTCTTAAGTGATTTGTCTGAAGATTATATAAATTATTTCAAATTGCATTGAGGCAAAGGAGACATTTCAGAAAATTGAAAAAGTTAAATTCAACAATGCATTGACAATTCATTTATCCCTAGTAGATTTTAATATTCCAAAAATTACAAAAGTGCAATATTTTGATTTTTAAATATATTATTAATGTCGTTCGATTTGATTGGTGAGAAAAATACAATATTTGAATAAGTTAATTGAAGAAAAATACAAAGAATGAACTCAATTGCATAAAATACACTTTAGTGGATGAATATTATAAATAGCAATCCCAAGTTCCAATGTTGTATTAAACATATATCGCTAAATGAAATTGCATAACCTTCTTATTACAGCCCATTACTTTTGCTTTTTCTTAAGCAATTTGCGTGAAAATTATATAAATCATTTCAAATTGCATTGAGGCAAAGAAGATAATTCAGAAAATTGCAAAATTTAAATTCAACAACGTATTGACAATTCAGTTATTCTTACCAGATTATAAATTCTAAAAATTGCAAACTCGAAATATTTTGATTTTTAAATTTATTGTTAATGTCGTTTGATTTAATTGGTGAGAAAAATATACTATATGAAAAATATAATATTTGAATATGCTAATTGAACAAAAATACAAGTGGATGAATATTACAAAAAGCAATCGCAAGTTTCAAGGTTGTGTGATCCCTAGATGAGAGTGGGGAACCATCTTATTAGGGTCCATTGCTTTTCCTTTTTCTTAAGTAATTTGTCTGAAGACAAGAATTCTATAAATCATTTCAAATTGCATTAAGGTAAAGGAGAGAATTAAGAAAATTGCAAAATTTAAATTCAATAGATTATTTACAATTTATTTGTCCCTAGCAGATTTTAAAATTCTAAAAATTGAAAAAATGCAATATTTTGATTTTTAAATTTGTTATTAATGTCGTTTGATTTGATTGGTGAGAAAAATACAATATTTTAATAAGTTAATTGAACAACAATACAAGTAATGGAGTCAATTGCATAAAATACACTTTAGTGGATGAATATTATAAATAGCAATCCTAAGTTTCAATGTTGTGTTAAGCATATATCCCTAAATGGGAGTGCAAAACCTTCTTATTATAGTCCATTGCTTTTGCTTTTTCTTAAGTAATTTGCCTAAAGATTTGAATATGTTAATTGAACAAAAATGCAAGTATATTTCTCTCACCAATTAAATCAAACGACATTAACAATGAATTTAAAAATCAAAATATTTCAATTTTGCAATTTTTTGAATTTTAAAATCTGCTAGGGATAAGTGAATTGTCAATACTCTTTTTAATTTAAATTTTTCAATTTTCTGAATTGTCTCCTTTGCCTCAACACAATTTGCAATGATTTATATAATCTTCAGGCAAATTATTTAAGAAGAAGCAAAAGCAATAGACTATAATAAACAGGCTCTACACTCCCATTTAGGGATATATGCTTGACACAACATTGATACTTGGGAGTGCTATTTATAATATTCATCCACTTAATTGTATTTTATGCAATTTGCCTGAATCAAATACACTTTAATGGATGAATATTATTAATAGCAGTCTCAAGCTTCAATGTTGTGTTACGCATATATGCCTAGATGGGAGTGTAGAACTTTCTTATTACAGTCGATTGCTTTTTCTTTTTCTTAAATAAGTTGCCAGAAGATTATATAAATCATTTCACATTGCGTTGAGGCAAGGGAGACAATTCAGAATATTGCAAAATTTAAATTTAATAGAGTATTGACAATTCATTTATCTCTACCAGATTTTAAAATTTGAAAAATAGCAAAATTGAAATATTTTGATTTTTAAATTTAATGTTAATGTCGTTTGATTTAATTGGTGAGAAAAATATAATATTTGAATATGTTAATTGAATAAAGATACAAGTAATGGACTCAATTGCATAAAAGACACTTTAGTGGATGAATATTATAAATAGGAATCTCAAGTTTTAAGGTTGTGTGAAGCATATATCACTAAATGGGAGTGGGGAACCATCTTATTAAGGTCCATTGCATTTCCTTTTTCTTAAGTAATTTGTTTGAAGACAAGAATTCTATAAATTATTTCAAATTGCATTGAGGCAAAGGAGACAATTAAGAAATTTGCAAACTTTAAATTCAACAGAGTATTGACAATTCAGTTATCCCTAGCAGATTTTAAATTTCTAAAAATTGTGCAAAATTGAAATATTTTGATTTTTATATTTATTGTTAATGTCGTTTGATTTAATTGGTGAGAAAAATGTAATATGTGAAAAATATAATATTTGAATATGTTAATTGAACAAAAATACAAGTAATGGACTCAATTGCACAAAAGACGCTTTAGTGAAAGAATATTATAAATAGTAATCTCAAGTTTCAAGGTTGTATGAAGCATATATCCCTAGATGAGAGTGCGGAACCATCTTATTAGAGTCCATTTCTTTTCCTTTTTCTTAAGCAATTTGTCCGAAAACAAGAATTCTATAAATCATTTCAAATTGCATTGAGGCAAAGGAGAGAATTAAGAAAATTGCAATATTTAAATTCAACATATTATTGACAATTTATTTACCCCCAATAGATTTTAAAATTCTAAAAATTGCCAAAATGCAATATTTTGATTTTTAAATTTGTTGTTAAAGTCATTTGATTTGATTGGAAAGAAATATACAATATTTGAATAAGTTAATTGAAGAAAAATACAAGTAATGGACTCAATTGCATAAAATACACTTTAGGGGACGAATATTATAAATAGCAGTCCCAAGTTTCAATATTGTGTTAAGCATATATCCCTGGATGGGAGTACAAAACCTTCTTATTATAGTCCATTGCTTTTGCTTTTTCTTAAGTAATTTGCCTGAAGATTATATAAATCATTTCAAATTGTGTTGAGGCAAAGGAGACAATTTAAAAAATTGCAAAATTTAAATTCAACAGAGTATTGACAAATCATTTATCCCTAATAGATTTTAAAATTCCAAAAATTGCAAAAGTGCAATATTTTGATTTTTAAATTTATTATTAATATCGTTTGATTTGATTGGTGAGAAAAATATAATATTTGAATAAGTTAATTGAACAAAAATACAAGTAATGGACTCAATTGCATAAAATACACTTTAGTAGATGTATATTATAAATAGGAATCCCAAGTGCAGAACCTTCTTATAACAATTCATTACTCTTACTTTTTCTTAAGTGATTTGCTTGAAAATTATATAAATCATTTCAAATTTCGTTAGGGCAAAGAAGACAATTTAGAAAATTGCAAAATGTAAATTCAATAGAGCATTGACAATTCAGTTATCCCTAGCAGATTTCAAAATACTAAAAATTGCAAAATTGAAATATTTTGATTTTTAAATTAATTGTTAATGTTGTTTGTTTTGATTGGTGAGAAAAATATAATATGTGAAAAATATAATATTTGAATATGTCTGTTGAAGAAAAATACAAGTAATGGACTCAATTGCATAAAAGACACTTTAGTGGATCAATATTATAAATAGCAATATCAAGTTTCAAGGTTGTGTGAAGCATATATTCCTAGATGGGAGTTGGGAACCATCTTATTAGGGTCCATTGCTTTTCCTTTTTCTTAAGTAATTTGTTTGAAGACAAGAATTCTATAAATCATTTCAAATTGCATTGAGTCAAAAGAGACAATTAAGAAAATTGCAAAATTTAAATTCAACAGATTATTGACAATTCATTTATCCCTAGTAGATTTTAAAATTCTAAAAATTGCAAAAATGAAATATTTTGATTTTTAAATTTATTGTTAATGTCCTTTGATTTGATTGGTGAGAAAAATACAATATTTGAATATCTTAATTGAACAAAATAACAAGTAATGGACTCAATTGCATAAAATACACTTTAGTGGATGAATATTATAAATAGGAATCCCAAGTTTCAATGTTGTGTTAAGCAGATATCCTTAAATGAGAGTGCAAAACGTTTGTTTTATAGTCTATTGCTTTTGTTTTTTCTTAAGTAACTTGCCTGAATTATATAAATCATTTCAAATTGCATTAAGGCAAAAGAAACAATTTATAAAATTCCTAAATTTAAATTCAACAAAGTATTGGCAATTCATTTATCCCTAACAGATTTTAAAATTCTAAAAATTGCAAAATTTAAATATTTTCATTTTTAAATTTATTGTTAATGTCCTTTGATTTAATTGCTGAGAAAAATATAATATCTGAAACATATAATATTTAAATATGTGAATTGAACAAAAATTCAAGTAATGAACTCAATTGCATAAAAGACACTTTAGTCGATGAATATTATAAATAGCAATCCCAAGTTTCAAGATTATGTGAAGCATATATCCCTAGATGGGAGTGCGGAACCATCCTTAGGTAATTTTTCTAAAGTCAAGAATTCTATAAATCATTTCAAATTGCATTGAGGCAAAGGAGAGAATTAAGAAAATTGCAAAATTTAAATTCAAGAGATTTTAAAATTCTAAAAATTGCAAAAATGCAATATTTTGATTTTTAAATTTATTGTTAATATCATTTGATTTAATTGTTGAGAAAAAAATAATATTTGAATAAGTAAATTGAACAAAAATACAAGTAATGTACTCAATTGCATTAAATAGACTTTAGTGGATGAATATTATAAGTAACAATCCCAAGTTTCAATGTTGTCTTAAGCATATATCTCTAAATGGGAGTGCATAACCTTCTTTTTACAGTCCATTGCTTTTTCATTTTCTTAAGTAATGTGCATGAAAATTATATAAATGAATTCAAATTGCGTTGAGGCAAAGGAGACAATTCAGAAAATAGCAAAATTTCAATTCCACAGAGTATTGACAATTCATTTATCCCTACCAGATTTTAAAATTCTAAAAATTGCAAAAATGCAATATTTTGATTTTTAAATTTATTGTTAATGTCCTTTGATTTGATTGGCGAGAAAAATACAATGTTTGAATATCTTAATTGAACAAAATTACAAGTAATGGACTCAATTGCATAAAATACACTTTAGTGGATGAAAATTATAAATAACAATCCTAAGTTTCAATGTTGTGTGAAGTACATATCCCTAGATAGGAGTGTAGAACCTTTTTCTTATAGTTTGTTGCTTTTACTTTCTCTTAAGTAATTTGCCTGAAAATTATATAAATCATTTCAAATTGCGTTGAAACAAAGAGACAATTCAGAAAATAGCAAAATTTAAATTCAACAAAAAATTGACAATTTATTTATCCCTAGCAGATTTTAAAATTCTAGAAATTGCAAAAATACAATATTTTGATTTTTAAATTTATTGTTAACGTCGTTTGATTTGATTGGTGAGAAAAATACAATATTTGAATATCTTAATTGAAAAAAATTACAAGTAATGGACTTAATTGCATAAAATAGACTTTAGTGGATGAATATTATAAATAGCAATCCCAAGTTTCAATGTTGTGTTAAGAACATATCCCTAGATGTGAGTGCAGAACCTTCTTATTATAGTCCATTGCTTTTGCTTTTTCTTAAGTAATTTGCCTAAAGATTATATAAATCATTTCAAATTGCGTTAAGGCAATGGAGACAATTAGAAATAGCAAAATTTAAATTCAACAGAGTATTGACAATTCATTTATCCCTAGTAGATTTTAAAATTCTAAAAATTACAAAAAAGCAATATTTTGATTTTTAAATTTATTGTTAATTTCCTTTGATTTGATTGGTGAGAAAAAGACAATATTTGAATATCTTAATTGAATAAAAATACAAGTAATGGACTCAATTGCATAAAATACACTTTAGTGGATGAATATCACAAATAGGAATCCCAAGTTTCAATGTTGTGTGAAGTAGATATCGTTAGATGGGAGTGCAGAACCTTCTTATTACAGTCCATTGCTTTTGTTTTTTCTTAAGTAACTTGCCTGAAGATTATATAAATCATTTCAAATTGCATTAAGGCAAGGGAGACAATTTATAATATTGCAAAATTTAAGTTCAATAGAGTATTGACAATTCATTTATCCCTAGTAGATTTTAAAATTCTAAAAATTGCAAAAATGCAATATTTTGATTTTTACATTTATTGCGAATGTCGTTTGATTTGATCGGTGAGAAAAATACAATATTTGAATATCTTAATTGAACAAAATTACAAGTAATGGACTCAATTGCATAAAATACACTTTAGTGGATGAAGATTATAAATAGCAATCCTAAGTTTCAATTTGTTGTTAAGTAGATATCCTTAGATGGGAGTGTAGAACCTTCTTATTACAGTCCATTACTTTTGTTTTTTCTTAAGTAACTTGCCTGAAGATTATATAAATCATTTCAAATTGCGTTGAGGCAAAGGAGACAATTTATAAAATTTCAAAATTTAAATTCAACAGATTATTGACAATTCATTTATCCCTAACAGATTTTAAAATTCTAAAAATTGCAAAATTGAAATATTTTCATTTTTAAATTTATTGTTAATGTCGTTTGATTTAATTGCTGAGAAAAATATAATATGTGAAAAATATAATATTTGAATATGTGAATTGAACAAAAATACAAGTAATAGACTCAATTGCATAAAAGACACTTGAGTGGATGAATATTATAAATATCAATCCCAAGTTTCAAGATTGTGTGAAGCATATATCCTTAGATGGGTGTACGAAACCATCTTATTAGATTCCATAAGTCATTTCAAATTGCATTGAGGAAAAGGAGACAATGAAGAAAATTGCAAAATTTAAATTGAACAGATTATTGACAATTTATTTATCCCTAGCAGATGTTAAAATTCTAAAAATTGCAAACAAGCAATATTTTGATTTTTAAATTTGTTGTTAATGTCGTTTGATTTGATTGGTGAGAAAAATACAATATTTGAATAAGTTAATTGAACAAAAATACAAGTAATGGACTCAATTGCATTAAATGCACTTTAGTGGATGAATATTATAAATAATAATCCCAAGTTTCAATGTTGTCTTAAGCATATATCCTTAGATGGGAGTGTAGAGCCTTCTTATTACAGTCCATTGCTTTTGTTTTTTCTTAAGTAACTTGCCTGAAGATTATATAAATCATTTCAAATTGTGTTAAGGCAAAGGAGACAATTCAGAAAATAGCAAAATTTCAATTCATCAGTGTATTGACAATTCATTTATCCCTAATAGATTTTAATATTCAAAAAATTGCAAAATTGAAATATTTTCATTTTTAAATTTATTGTTAATGTGGTTTGATTTAATTGCTGAGAAAAATATTATATGTGAAAAATATAGTATTTGAATATGTTAGTTGAGCAAAAATACAAGTAATAGACTCAATTGCATAAAAGACACTTTAGTGGATGAATATTATAAATAGCAATCTCAAGTTTCAAGGTTGTATGAAGCATATATCCCTAGATGGGAGTGGGGAACCACCTATTAGGGTCCATTGATTTTCCCTTTTTTTAAGTAATTTGTCTGAAGACAAGAATTATATAAGTCATTTCAAATCGCATTGAGGCATAGGAGACAATTAAGAAAATTGCAAAATTTGAATTCAATAGATTATTGACAATTTATTTATTCCTATCAGATTTTAAAATTCTAAAAATTGCAAAAATGCAATATTTTGATTTTTAAATTTGTTGTTAATGTCATTTGATTCGATTGGTGAGAAAAATACAATATTTGAATATCTTAATTGAACAAAATTACAAGTAATGGACTCAATTGCATAAAATACACTTTAGTGGATGAATATTATAAACAGCAATCCCAAGTTTCAATTTTGTGTTAAGCATATATCCCTAAATGGGAGTGTAGAACTTTCTTATTATAGTCCATTGCTCTTGTTTTTTCTTAAGTAATTTGCTTGAAGATTATATAAATTATTTCAATTGCATTGAGGCAAAGGAGACAATTTAGAAAATTGCAAAATTTAAATTCGACAGAGTATCAACAATTCATTTATCCTTAATAGATTTTAAAATTTTAAAAATTGCAAAATTGAAATATTTTCATTTTCAAATTTATTGTTAATGTCTTTTCATTTAATTGGTGAGAAAAATATAATATGTGAAAAATATAATATTTGAATAGGCTAATTGAACAAAAATACATGTAATGAACTCAATTGCTTAAAAGACACTTTAGTGGATGAATATTATAAATAGCAATCTCAAGTTTCAAGGTTGTGTCAAGCATATATCCCTAGATGGGAGTGGGGAACCATCTTATTAGGATCCATTACTTTTCCCTTTTCTTAAGTAATTTGTTTGAAGACAAGAATTCTATAAATCATTTCAAATTGCATTGAGACAGAGGAGACAATTAAGAAAATTGCAAAATTAAAATTCAATAAACTATTTACAATTTAGTTGTCCCTAACAGATTTTAAAATTCTAAAAATTGCACAAATGCAATATTTTCATTTGTAAATTTGTTCTTAATGTCGTTTGATTTGATTGGTGAGAAAAATATAATATGTGAAAAATATAATATTTGAATATGTTAATTGAACAAAAATACAAGTAATGGACTCAATTGCATAAAAGACACTTTAGTGGATGAATATTATAAATAGCAATCTCAAATTTCAAGGTCATGTGAAGCATATATCCCTAGATGGGAGTGGGGAACCATCTTATTAGGATCCATTGTTTTTCCCTTTTCTTAAGTAATTTGTTTGAAAATAAGAATTCTATAAATCATTTCAAATTACGTTGAGGCAAAGGAGACAATTTAAAAAATTGAAAAATTAAAATTCAACAAAGTATTGATAATTCATTTATCCCTAATAGATTTTAAAATTCTAAAAATTGCAAAATTGAAATATTTTCATTTTTAAATTTATTGTTAATGTCGTTTGATTTAAGTGGTGAGAAAATATAATATGTGAAAAATATAATATTTGAATATGTTAATTGAACATAAATACAAGTAATGGACTGAATTGCATAAAAGACACTTTAGTAGATTAATATTATAAATAGCAATCCCAAGTTTCAAGATTGTGTGAAGCATATATCCCTAAATGGGAGTGCGAAACCATTTTATTAGAGTCCATTGCTTTTCCTTTTTCTTGAGTAATTTGTCTGAAGACAAAAATTCTATAAATCATTTCAAATTGCATTGAGACAAAGGAGACAATTAAGAAAATTGCAAAATTTAAATTCAACAGAGTATTGACAATTCATTTAGCCCTAACAGATTTTAAAATTCTAAAAATTGCAAAAATGCAATATTTTGATTTTTAAATTTATTGTTAATGTCGTTTGATTTGAATGGTGAGAAAAATACAATATTTGAATATCTTAATTAAACAAAAATACAAGTAATGGACTCAATTGCATAAAATACGATTTAGTGGATGAATATTATAAATAGCAATCCTAAGTTTCAATGTTGTGTTATGCATATATCTCTAGATAGGAGTGCAGAACCTTTTTATTATAGTTTAATGCTTTTGCTTTTTCTTAAGTAATTTGCCTAAAGAATATATGAATCATTTCAAATTGCGTTGAGACAAAGGAGGCAATTTAGAAAAGTGCAAAATTTAAATTGAATAGAGTATTGACAATTCAATTATCCATAGTAGATTTTAGAATTCAAAAAATTGCAAAATTGAAATATTTTGATTTTTCAATTTATTGTTAATGTCATTTGATTTAATTGGAGAGAAAAATATAATATGTGAAAAATATAATATTTGACTATGTTAATTGAACAAAAATACAAGTAATGGACTGAATTGCATAAAAGACACTTTAGTGGATGAATATTATAAATAGCAATTCCAAATTTTAAGATTGTGTGAAGCATATATCCCTAGATGGGAGTGAGCAACCATCTTATTAGAGTCCATTCCTTTTCCTTTTTCCTAACTAATTTGTCTGAAGACAAGAATTCTATAAATCATTTCAAATTGCATTAAGGCAAAGGAGAGAATTAAGAAAATTTCAAAATTTAAATTCAACAGATTATTAACAATTTATTTATCTCTAGCAGTTAAAATTCTAAAAATTGCAAAAATAAAATATTTTGATTTTTAAATTTGTTGTTAATGTCGTTTAATTTGATTGGTGAGAAAAATACAATATTTGAATATCTTAATTGAACAAAATTACAAGTAATGGATTCAATTGGATAAAGCAAATTAAGGACACACAAGATTTACGTGATTCCGTCAACGTGATGTACATCCACGGTGGTAGGGACTCTCCCTTACCGAGACTATCTACTATACTCGAGAATTTCAATTACAATGGATGTCTTAATCTTCTGCTCCTTTCACTATTGCAATTACTAAGCAAGTACAATACAAAGAGTGTCACTTACTGTGTCTACCCTTCTTCTAGCTTGCCTTGCCTCTATTGAATTGAAAGGCTACTCCACTGCCACTTAGAAGTTCACTGCAATGCTCTCTAACCTCTCTTGAAGAAATCTGGAAATACGTTGAGTTCTTTCCGATACTTCGCCAAATTCCTTCTTTAGGTTGTCTCACACAGCTCCTGCTTTCACCGTCTCACGGTCTCGCCCGTCTCCTATTTCACGGCCTGTCCTCACTCTTCTGGTCTGTCACGCCGTTGCACATTCTGGTCTCACACCGTCTCCTGACGTACACCCACGCTTCTAGTCTGCCATTTCACGTCTCTTGGCCTGCCTCACGCTACTGGTTTTTCTGGTTCACATCTTTCGGCCTGCCTCACGCTTCTGGTCTGCTGTCTTCTCTTCCGGGTGGTGTCACAGATACCAGGTCTGCTGTCTTCTCTTCCGGGTGATCTCATGGATATCATGTCTGCTGTCTTCTCTTTCGGGTGGTCTCACAGATACTAGGTTTGCTGTCTTCTCTTCTGGGAGGTCTGTTTCTTATTTCTCCTCTTGCTGGTTGTGCGTTTCTGGTTTGCTTGCAGGACGTGTTTCTGGTTTCCTTGTAGGAGGTCGCACGTTCTGGTTTGCTCTCCCGGTGGTGATGTTTCTAGTTTGCTCTCCCAGTGGTGTCGTTTCTAATCTCTTGCCATTCTGTTCTCTTTTCGGCCGTCTCCTCTCGACCTCTGTTCTTCGTTTAGCCCCCCTTCGGCCGTCTCCTCTTTTTCTCCTTGTTTTTTTTTTGCCGACAGTGGGGTTCCCTTTTGGTATATTATTTTCTCTTCTTTTTGGTCGGTTGTTGTAGGGTTGTTGTTTATTCAATTTTGTTGGCCCCCCTATTTTGTTTTGTCTTCCAAGGCCTTTATATACTCTCTTACATGAAACCCTAATAGGGCTTACATGGCGGATTTACGTTCTTGCCCTTACGCGGCAGATTTACGTTCTTGCCCTTATGCGGCGGATTTACTTTCTGGCCCTTTCATGTGGCTTTACTTTCTTGCACGCTTAACCTTAGTTGACAACAATTACAACCCATACAAGGCTGTGGGAACAACAATCTCCCCCTTTATAATTGTTGGCAACACTCACAACAAAAACCATTATGCAGCAGTCCTTCATAATCTTCTTAGAGTAATAATCCAGAAGCAGATGGATTACAACTCTCCCTAAATATGCACTCCCCCTTCCTTAACAGCTCCCCCTACACTGTTGCTTCTCTCCCCCTTTGCCAACCAATTACAAATTTGAAAAACTTGCAAAGTAGAGATGGAGGATTCACCTGAACTTCAGGCTTGAGGAGGCATTTGCACAGACAGACTCATTCTGTGCTTTTCAAACAACTCTGTGGATAGAGGTTTAGTTAAAATATCTGAGATTTGATCTTTAGTGCCGACATACTCCAATTGAATTGTGTCCTCTTCCACTTGATCCTTGATAAAGTGATACCGAATGTCAATATACTTGCTCCTTGAATGTTGAACTGGATTCTTGCTAAGATCAATTGCACTTTGATTATCACAAAGTACACTCACTGGTAACTTCACTTCAACACCCAAATCGGCCAATTGTCTTTGCATCCATATCACCTGAGTACATGTTGCACAAGCAGCCATATACTCAGCCTCCGCTGTGCTCAAAGCAACACTGTTTTGCTTTCTACTTAGCCATGCAACACACTTTGAACCCAAGTAGAAACTGCAGCCACTAGTTGATTTTCTGTCATCTGTACTTCCTGCCCAGTCTGCATCAGTGTATGCTCGTAGTTTTACAGAATCCATGGTAGGATACCACAAGCCCATTTCCAGTGTCCCCTTGAGGTATCTTAGGATTCTTTTCACTGCTAACACATGAGATTCCATAGGATCAGCTTGGAATCTGCTGGCGATGCACACAGCTTGCATGAGATTAGGCCTTGATGTTGTAAGGTACAGAAGGCTCCCTATCATCTTCTTGTATTATGTAGGGCTTGTACTCCTTCCTTCCTGATCTTTTGTTAACTTACAGTTTACTGGCATAGGGGTACTGACAGGTTTGCTATCCTCCATGCCAAACTTTTTCAGCATCTCTTTGGCATATTTTGTCTGAGAAATAAAAATACTTCTTCACACTATTTTATCTGTAATCCAAGAAAGTAAGTCATTTCTCCAATCAATGACATCTCAAATTCCTCGCTCATCTTCTGTGCAAATTCTTAGCATAGCTTAGAGTGATCCCCTCTAAAGATGATGTCATCTACATATACTATAGTTATCAGTTGGCCTTTCTCTGAGTTGAACACATATAGGTTATTATCAACTGTTCCTCTTCTAAAGTTCAACCTTCTCAAATACACTTTCAGCCTACTGTACCATGCTCTTGGGGCTTGTTTAAGGCCATACAAGGCTTTCTTAAGCTTGCACACGTGTATCTCATCCTCACTGATTTGTACTCCATTAGGTTGTTCAATCTACACTTCTTCTTTCAGGAGCTCATTCAGAAAGGCTGATTTCACATCCATCTGGTAAACTTTATACCTCTTATGTGCTGCCAAAGCTAAAACATTCTGATAGTTTCCAACCTTCTACTTGTGCAAAAGTTTCATCAACATCTACTCCTTCTATCTGAGTGTAGCCTTTGCAAACCAGCCTAACCTTGTTCCTCACCACCTTGCCATCTTCATTGTGTTTATTTTCAAACACCCATTTTGTTCCTATGACATTCTTGTTAGTGGGTCTTAGGACCAGCTCCCATGTTTCATTCTTCTCGATTTGATCCAACTCTTCATTGATAGCTTTGACCCAGGCTTTGTCTTGTGCAGCCTCTTCAACAAAATTAGGTTTAACTTGTGAGAGTAAAGCAGTAGCTCCACAATTCTTCTTCTTGTTGTAACTCTTGCTGATGGGTCACTTATTATCTGATTTCCTTGATAAGCACTAGTCCATGTCTTCTTTGTCTTTCTCTCTTGCATAGTCTTAGTTGCAAGAGAATCTCCTTCTTCATCTTCAGACTCATTCTTCTCTGAGTCTGAACTTACTTCTTTTCCCTCTTCTTTATGTTGGTCAGATTCTTCATCTATCTTGAAGTCATCTTCTTCACTGTCCTCAGCTTCTCCATTATGCATTGTTTTCCAGTTTTCATCTATTCTCACATCACTAGAAGTGACCACTTTTCCTAGTTTATGCAGAAAAACTTTGTAACCTTTTGTCTTTGCTGAGTATCCCACAAAGATGCCTTCATCTGACCTAGCATGGAATTTTCCCAAGTTTTGCTCCTGGTTCTTCATAAAACATGGGCTGCCAAAGATTCTAAGATACTTGGCTGTTGTCTTCTTTCCACTCCATAGCTCATATGGAGTCTTATTAGTATTGGGCCTTAGTAAAACTCTGTTCAATAAGTGCACGACTGTAAATGTTGCTTTTGTCCAAAATCTTATGTGAAGTTTGGATTCCAGCAGTAGAGTTCTTGCCATTTTAACCACAGCTTTATTTTTCCTCTCTACCACCCCGTTCTGTTGAGGTGTTCTTGCTGTTGCCATCTGATGGTGAATTCCATGCTTCTCAAGGTAATCTTAAAAAGCTCCATTTGTGAATTCAGTGTCTTGATCTAATCTCAATACTTTGATCTTCTTTCCACTCTTATTTTCAGCCAATCTTCTGTATCTTTTGAAGCATTTCAAAACTTCTAACTTATATTTGAGGTGCATGATGCAGGTCCTTCTGGAATAATCATCAATAAATAAGATGAAGTACCTCTCACCATTCAACCCTTTTGTTCTCATCAGCCCACACAAATCAGTATGTACAATGTCAAGCATTGCTTCATAATTGACCTCTTTGGTCTTATACTGCTTTCTGATCTGTTTTCCTTTAAAGCATGCTGAGCAGACATACTCCCTCTCTCTCTTGAGGACTGGAATGTCTCTGATTGTATGAGTTGTGGTCAGCTTCCTCATATTCTTCTGTGTTAAGTGTCCCAACCTCCTATGCTAGAGTTGATTTTCTTCTTCTTTTGTAAGTAAACAACTGTTTCTCTTGTTTTCATCAATCACATATAAATTTCTAGCTGTTCTCTTCCCAGCTACAATAGTATTGCCTTCTTTACTCTTTACTAGGCAACCTGTTTTTGTGAATATCACTTTATGGTCTTCATTGCATAGTTGGCTGACAAATGCTAGATTATATCTGAGTCCTTCAACGTGCAGAACATCTTTCAGCTTTCTTTTTCCAATATTTATTGACCCTTGACCACTGATGTTGAGTGAATCATCATTGCCAAACTTGACTCTGCCTTCTCTTGACTTGTTTAGTTTTGATAATTTACTCTTATCTCCTGTTATGTGTGAAGTGCACCCACTATCAAGGATTCACTGCTTATCCTTGTAGTTAGCTTTTAGTGCAATTTCAGCTATATTAGCCACCTCCCTTTTAGCTTTATATTCCTTTTTTTGAACTGGCTTGATGATAGCTTTCTCCTTTTTCTCAGCTTTGACTGTACTAATTGCTTTCACTGTGCCATTTAGTACCTTCTCTTGCTCAAGGAGAAGTGTCATGCATCTCTTGGCATTATGGCCATCATGCCTGCACCTTTCACACTGTTCCAAATCTCCCAATATAGCAAACTTGTTCTTTGAAACCACTGGTTTGGGCTTCCACCAACAATCCTTGTTAGTGTGTCCTTGCCTTTTATAGTATGTGCAAGAACTCACAACAAGTGTTCTCCTCTAAATTTTGTATTTTCTCCCCCTGTATGCAGCATCGTATCTTCTCAAGTTGGAGATATATACTGGTCTTCTCCACCAGCATTTACTTGCCTTATGACCCCAAACTTCACAATAAAGACAGTAACCTTGAAACTACCTCTTCTTAGGTCTAATCACAGCTTGTTTTCTTTTGTTCATTACTTGCTGTGTAGGCAAGGTTGCTAGCTTCTTTGCTTGTGTGACTTTTATTTAAGTCACCTTCTTCTCCTTCTTCTGTTCAGTCGTAGCCCTTTGCTGGCTGACTTTCTTTTCTTCATTTTTGTTTCTAACCCTAGGTTGCTTCTTCAAATCTTCTTTTTCAGCCTTCACTGTTCCTGGCTGATCAGTCTTTTCTTTTTGAGACTTAACCTTCTCTTTCAACTTCT
This sequence comes from Bruguiera gymnorhiza, assembly GCA_020883675.1. Lineage (NCBI taxonomy): Eukaryota > Viridiplantae > Streptophyta > Magnoliopsida > Malpighiales > Rhizophoraceae > Bruguiera > Bruguiera gymnorhiza. Next base: position 180,864 of record JAIRCJ010000241.1, on the reverse strand, counting down.
ATGGCAAAGTCTCATTATCTTTAGGCAGTGCAGCATTAGATTGCTGCACTTTCTCTTCATTCTTCTTTTCTCTTGCAGAGCTTGTTTCTCCTATCACTTCAAACTTCTGCAAGTTCTCTTCACTCTTTTTGAGTTGTTGCTGAAGTCTCAGCAACTCTATCTCCATTTCTTCAATTGTTGAAGTCCTTGAGCCAAGCTCCATAGTAAGGTCTTCATATATTTTGATCTGTTCTTCAAATCTTCTCTTCAAGTCAATATGTTCAGCCCTTATTTCATCCTTTTGACTTTCTGCTTCCTCAATCTTTGCTTCAACTTGTTTTATATGGGCCTCCAACCTTCTTATGGTTCTACCCCTTCTGATTATCTCCTTTGAAGCTGCTTTTAACTCAGTTTCAAGATCTGGTTCTTCTTCATCAATCTCCTCTTCCTCTTCAGAGGTTGAACTACCACATCGAGCTGATGCCATAAAGGCATGCTCATCGGATGAGTCTACATCTTCCTCCTCATCAGCTTCTTTTGTCTGGCTCACATAACTCTTGAATGAGCCTCTCTTCTTCTTCTGTGGGTTAACAGTCTTCTTGCTGGACTTCCTTGACTTGAATGATGGTCTTCTCCATTTTGAATTCTGCTCATCATCACCATCCTCATCTTCATCATCAAGTTTCACTTTGCACTGAGAAGCAAAGTGTCCAGTCTGTCCATAACGATAACATCTCAAGGACAACTGTCCTTTTCCCTTCTTAGACCCCTTTTTGAACTTCCTTGTGAAGTATGCCAACACTTTGACTTCACTTTCTTCCTCATCATCATCATCATCCTCACTGGATGATTCTTCCTCTTCTTTTTATCTTCAAGTGTTTCATAGCTTTGAAAGTGCCTCCTTTGATACCTTTGATGTTGAGGAGCTCTCAATTGACTTTATTCTCATCTCATATGTAATGAGATTGCACTGGAGATCATGCAGAGACATAGAATTGAGATTTCTACTCTCCTCTATGGCTGCCACCTTTGAGGCAAACCTCTCAGGCAGAATTCTCAGAATTTTCTTCACAATAGATGAGTCCTTCTTGTTCTTCCCATGACTTCTAAGATCGTTTACAGCATCAATAACCCTGGTGAAGAACTCTTGGACTGTCTCATTTTTCTGCATTCTGAGAGATTCATATCTCTCATTGATAAATCACCTGCACTTCTTTCTGCAGGAAAGACTCTCCTTTCTGTATTGTTTTCTATGTGCTCTTCTGCAGTCTCTTTTGTCCCCAAGAGGGCATTGCCAGTGTAAGGCCACAATCCAATTCCAGCTTTATGCATTTCCTGTTCCTTTTGAGACCCTTTGCAGGATGTCAGGCAGCTGTCCATTGAACAGTCTGCAAGCTGCGTGGTCTGTGCTTGCTGGCTGCACAAATCCCGCAATTCGTTCAACTCTGAAAATGCTGTGTTCAGGCATTGATTGGATACTTTGGACACCAACTCAGAGAGCTGAACTTTAGTAGATTCAAGCCCCAATGTGCCTAAGTTTTGCCTTCCAAGTGTCTCCTGAGCTTTCTCTAGTACTGACTGTAGGTACCTTCCTTGAGCCTCTATGCGCAGCTGTAAATGCCGCTGCACCTGGAAACAGTCCAAAATAAGTTATCAGAATGCATCTAAAATCCTTTGATGAAATTTCCAATGAGATAATGATGAAAGCAAGAAACCAATTTCTTTACGGGAGGGTAACCAGACAACCAGTGTCTTTGTAAGACGAAATGCAATGCAACGTGCTATGTTCACTAGTCATTCTGCCATCACCTTCATAGACTTTCTGCAATCTGTCCCATATCTCCTTGGCAGATTTGCAGTCCATTAGCATATTCAACATCTGTCAATGCTGAAATGATGACGTTTGAGGCCTTCCCATTTATCTCAAACTATCTTAATTCCTCTGGGGTTAGATCTTTACCTTCTTTTGGAGGCTCAAAACCCTCCTGTATAGATTTCACCACGATCAAGCTCATGGTTGCAAATACCACCTGCATTCTTGCTCTCCACATATGGTAGTTGGTTCCGTTGAAGATTGGAACCTTCTTGCTGTAAGTAGTGCTGGTGCTGGTACCGGTACCGGCGTCCATTTCTCAGTATGCTGAACAAGTTAAAACTTCTGGAGCTCTTCAAACTAGTACACCAAGCTGTTAAGCTTTATCATGGTGAACCTGTGCTTTAATACCAATTGAAGTTCCTAACTTCACCCTAGGATCTACTAGTTTGTGATACTGAGAGGGGGGTGAATCAGTATCACCACAATTCGCAATTCGTAGGTAAGTGAACAACTTCAATCTCTTCTTAAAAGCGAACTCTTTCTCATATTCGACTAAGGTAAATCTATTGCTACCTACTAATCACAATAGTCCCCAAAGTCACCTTTCAGACACCTTGCCTAATAGACAATTCGGATGTTCTTGTTTAGGTCTTCATTAGGTTATGGGTTGGTTAATACTTTAGCTGCGTTCACAACTCAATTCAAAACATAGAACGTAAAGCAAATTAAGGACACACGAGATTTACGTGATTCCGTCAACGTGACGTACATCCACGGTAGTAGGGACTCTCCCTTACCGAGACTATCCACTATACTTGAGAATTCCAGTTACAATGGATGTCTTAATCTTCTGCTCCTTTCATTATTGCAATTACTAAGCAAGTACAATACAAAGAGTGTCACTTACTGTGTCTACCCTTCTTCTAGCTTGTCTTGCCTCTGTTGAATTGAAAGGCTGCTCCACTGCCGTTTAGAAGTTCACCACAATGCTCTCTAACCTCTCTTGAAGAAATCTGGAAATACGTTGAGTTCTTTCCGATGCTTCGCCGAATTCCTTCTCTAGGTTGTCTTACACAGCTCCTGCTTTCACCATCTCACAGTCTCACCCATCTCCTATTTCACGGTCTTACTGTTTCATGGCCTGTCCTCACGCTTCTAGTCTGTCACGCCGTTGCACATCTGGTCTCACGCCATCTCCTGACGTACACCCACACTTCTGGTCTGTCGTGTCACGTCTCTTGGCCTGCCTCATGCTACTGGTTTTTTTGGTTCACGTCTTTCGGCCTGCCTCACGCTTCTGGTCTGCTGTCTTCTCTTCCGGGTGGTGTCACAGATACCAGGTCTGTTGTCTTCTCTTTCGGGTGATCTCACGGATACTAGGTCTGTTGTCTTCTCTTCTAGGTGGTCTCACAGATACCAAGTCTGTTTCTTATTTCTCCTTTTACTGGTTGTTCGTTTCTGGTTTTCTTGCAGGACATGTCTCTGGTTTGCTTGCAGGACATGTTTCTAGTTTCCTTGCAGGAGGTCGCACATTCTAGTTTGCTCTCCCGGTGGTGATGTTTCTGGTTTGCTCTCCCGGTGGTGTCGTTTCTAATCTCTTGCCGTTCTGCTCTCTTTTCGACTGTCTCCTCTCGACCTCTGTTCTTCGTTCAGCCCCCCTTCGGCCATCTCCTCCTTTTTTTTTTTTTTTTTGCCAACAGTGGGGTTTCCTTTTGGTATATTATTTTCTCTTCTTTTTGGCCAGTTGTTGTAGGGTTGCTGTCTTCTCCTCCGGGTGGTGTCACGGATACCAGGTCTGTTGTCTTTTCTTTCGGGTGATCTCACGGATACCAGGTCTGCTGTCTTCTCTTCCGGGTGGTCTCACAGATACCAAGGTTACTGTCTTCTCTTCCAGGAGGTCTGTTTCTTATTTCTCCTCTTGCTGGTTGTGCATTTCTGGTTTTCTTGCAGGACGTGTTTCTGGTTTGCTTGCAGAACATGTTTCTAGTTTCCTTGCAGGAGGTCGCACATTCTGGTTTGCTCTCCCGGTGGTGACGTTTCTGGTTTGCTCTCCCAGTGGTGTCGTTTCTAATCTCTTGTTGTTCTACTCTCTTTTCAGCCGTCTCCTCTCAACCTCGGTTCTTCGTTCAGCCCCCCTTCGGCCGTCTCCCCTTTTTCTCCTTTTTTTTTTTTGCCGACAGTGGGTTCCCTTTTGGTATATTATTTTCTCTTCTTTTTGGCCGGTTGTTGTAGGGTTGTTGTTTATTCAATTTTGTTGGCCCCCCTTTTTTGTTTATTCAATTTTGTCTTCCAAGGCCTTTATATACTCTCTTCCATGAAACCTTAATAGGGTTTATGTGGCAAATTTACTTTCTTGCACACTTAACCCTAGTTGACAACAATTACAACCCATACAAGACTGTGGGAACAACAATAGTCCATTGCTTTTCCTTTTTCTTAAGTAATTTGTCTGAAGACAAGAATTCTATAAATCATTTCAAATTGCATTGAGGCAAAGGAGACAATTAAGAAAATTGCAAAATTTAAATTGAACAAAGTATTGACAATTCATTTATCCCTAATAGATTTTAAAATTCAAAAAATTGCAAAAAGACAATATTTTGATTTTTAAATTTATTGTTAATGTTGTTTAATTTGATTAGTGAGAAAAATAAAATATTTGAATATCTTAATTGAACAACAATACAAGTAATGGACTCAATTGCATAAAATACACTTTAGTGGATGAAAATTATAAATAGCAATCCCAAGTTTTAATGTTGTGATAAGCATATATCCCTAGATGGGAGTGCAGAACATTCTTATTACAGTTGATTGCTTTTGTTTTTTCATAAGCAATTTGCCTGGTGATTATATAAATCATTTCAAATTGCGTTGAGGCAAAGGAGACAATTCAGAAAATAGCAAAATTTAAATTCAACAGAGAATTGACAATTCATTTATCCCTAGTAGATTTTAAAATTCTAGAAATTGCAAAAATGTAATATTTTGATTTTTAAATTTATTGTTAATGTCGTTTGATTTGACTGGTGAGAAAAATACAATATTTGAATATCTTAATCGAACAAAAATACAAGTAATGGACTTAATTGCATAAAATACACTTTAGTGGATGAATATTATAAATGGCAATCCCAAGTTTCAATATTGTGTTAAGGATATAACCCTATATGGGATTACAGAACCTTCGTTTTACAATGCATTGTTTTTGCTTTTTCTTAAGTAATTTGCCTAAAAATTATATAAATCATTTCAAATTACTTTGAGGCAAAAAAGATAATTCAGAAAATTGCATAATTTAAATTCAATAGAGTATTGACAATTCATTTATCCCTAACAGATTTTAAAATTCGAAAAATTGCAAAATTCAAATATTTTGACTTTTAAACTTATTGTTAATGTCGTTTAATTTAATTGCTAAGAAAAATATAATATGTGAAAAATATATTATTTGAATATGTTAATTGAACAAAAATACAAGTAATGGAATGAATTGCATAAAAGACACTTTAGTGGATGAATATTATAAATAGCAATCTTAAGTTTCAAGGTTGTGTGAAGCATATATCCCTAGATAGGAGTGGGGAACCACCTTATTAGAGTCCATTGCTTTTCCTTTTTCTTAAGTAATTTGTCTGAAGACAAGAATTCTATAAATCATTTCAAATTGCATTGAGGTAAAGGAGACAATTAAGAAAATTGAAAATTTTAAATTCAACAGAGTATTGACAATTCATTTATCCCTAGCACATTTTAAAATTCTAAAAATTACAAAAATGCAATATTTTGATTTTTAAATTTATTGTTAATGTCGTTTCATTTGATTGGTGAGAAAAATACAATATTTGAATATCTTAATTGAACAAAAATACAAGTAATGGACTTAATTGCATAAAATACACTTTAGTGGATGAATATCATAAATAGCAGTCTCAAGTTTCAATGTTGTGTTAAGCATATATCCCTAGATAGGAGTGGGGAACCACCTTATTAAAGTCCTTTGCTTTTCCTTTTTCTTAAACAATTTGTCTAAAGACAAGAATTCTATAAATTATTTCAAATTGCATTGAGAATGGAGACAATTAAGAAAACTACAAAATTTAAATTCAACAGAGTATTGAGAATTCATTTATCCTTAGTAGATTTTAAAATTCTAAAAATTGCAAAAATGCAATATTTTGATTTTTAATTTTATTGTTAATGTCGTTTGATTTGATTGGTGAGAAAAATACAATATTTAAATATCTTAATTGAACAAAAATACAAGTAATTGACTTAATTGCATAAAATACACTTTAGTGGATGAATATCATAAATAGGAATGTCAAGTTTCAATGTTGTGTTAAGCATATATCATTAGATGGGAGTGCAAAACCTTCTTATTACAGTCAATTGCTTTTGCTCTTTCATAAGTAATTTGGCTGATGATTATATAAATCATTTCATATTGCGTTGAGGCAAAAGAGACAATTCAGAAAATAGCAAAATTTAAATGCAACAGGGAATTTACAATCCATTTATCCCCAGCAGATTTTAAAATTCTAGAAATTGCACAAATGCAATATTTTGATTTTTAAATTTATTGTTAATGTTATTTGATTTGATTGGTGAGAAAAATACAATATTTGAATATCTTAATCGAACAAAAATACAAGTAATGGACTCAATTGCATAAAATACACTTTAGTGGATGAATATTATAAATAGCAATCCCAAAAAATTGCAAAATTGGAATATTTTGATTTTTAAATTTACTATTAATGTGGTTTGATTTAATTGGTGTGAAAAATATAATATGTGAAAAATATAATATTTGAATATGTTAATTGAACAAAAATACAAGTAATGGACTCAATTGCATAAAATACACTTTAGTGGATGAATATTATAAATAGCAAACCCAAGTTTTAATGTTGTCTTAAGTATATATCCCTAGATGGGATGGGAGTGCATAACCATCTTATTACAGTCCATTGCTTTTGCTTTTTCTTAAGTAATTTGCCTGAAAATTATATAAATCATTTCAAATTGCGTTGAGGCAAAGGAGACAATTTAGAAAATTGCAAAATTTAAATTCAACAGAGTTTTGACAATTCACTTATCCCTAGCAGATTTTAAAAATCTAAAAATTGAAAAAATGGAATATTTTGATTTTTAAACTTCTTGTTAATGTCGTTTGATTTCATTGGTGAGAAAAATATAATATGTGAAAAATATAATATTTGAATATGTTAATTGGACAAAAATACAAGTAATGGACTCAATTGCATAAAATACACTTTAGTGGATGAATATTATAAATAGCTAACCCAAGTTTCAATGTTGTCTTAAGCATATATCCCTAGATGGGAGTACAGAACCTTCTTATTAAAGTCCATTGCTCTTACTTTTTCTTAAGTAATTTGCCTGAAGATTATATAAATCATTTCATATTGCATTGAGGCAAATGAGACAATTTAGAAAATTGCAAAAGTTAAATTCAACAGAATATTGACAATCCATTTATCTCTAGTAGATTTTAAAATTCTAAAAATTGAAAAAATGCAATATTTGATTTTAAATTTATTGTTAATGTCATTTGATTTAATTGGCGAGAAAAATATAATATGTGAAAAATATAATATTTGAATATGTCAATTGAACAAAAATACAAGTAATGAACACAATTCCATAAAAGACACTTTAGTGGATGAATATTATAAGCAGCAATCTCAGGTTTCAAGGTTGTGTAAAGCATATATCCCAAATGGGAGTGGGGAACCATGTTTTTAGAGTCCATTGGTTTTCCTTTTTCCTAAGTAATTTGTTTGAAGACAAGAATTCTATAAATCGTTTCAAATTACATTGAGGCAATGGAGACATTTAAGAAAATTGCAAAATTTAAATTCTATAAATTATTAACAATTTCTTTATCCCTAGCAGATTTTAAAAATCAAAAAATTGCAAAAATGGAATATTTTGATTTTTAAATTTATTGTTAATGTCATTTGATTTCATTGGTGAGAAAAATATAATATGTGAAAAATATAATATTTGAATATGTTAATTGAACAAAAATACAAGTAATGGACTCAATTTCATAAAATATACTTTAGTGGATGAATATTATAAATAACAAACCCAAGTTTTAATGTTGTTTTAAGCATATATCCTTAGATGGTAGTGAAGAACCTTCTTATTACAGTCCATTGCTTTTGCTTTTACTTAAGTAATTTGCCTGAAGATTATATAAATCATTTCATATTGCGTTGAGGCAAAGGAGACGATTCAGAAAATTGCAAAAGTTAAATTCAACAGAATATTGACAATTCATTTATCTCTAGTAGATTTTAAAATTCTAAAAATTGAAAAAATGCAATATTTTGATTTTTAAATTTATTGTTAATGTCGTTTGATTTAATTGGTGAGAAAAATATAATATTTGAATATGTCAATTGAACAAAAATACAAGTAATGGACACAATTCCATAAAAGACACTTTAGTGGATAAATATTATAAATAGCAATCTTAAGTTTCAAGGTTGTGTAAAGCATATATCCCAAATGGGAGTGGGGAAGGAATCCATTGGTTTTCCTTTTTCCTACATAATTTGTTTGAAGACATGAATTCTATAAATCGTTTCAAATTACATTGAGGCAATGGAGACAATTAAGAAAATTGCAAAATTTAAATTCTACAGATTATTAACAATTTCTTTATCCCTAGTAGATTTTAAAATTTTAAAAATTACAAAAATAGAATATTTTGATTTTTAAATTTATTGCTAATGTCGTTTGATTTGATTTGTGAGAAAAATATAATATGTGAAAAATATAATATTTGAATATGTTAATTGAACAAAAATACAAGTAATGGACTCAATTGCATAAAATACAGTTTAGTGGATGAATATTATAAATAACAAACCCAAGTTTCAATGTTGGGTTAAGCATATATCCCTAGATGGGAGTGCAGAACCTTCTTATTACAGTCCATTGCTTTTCTTTTTCTTAAGTAATTTGCCTGAAGATTATATAAATCATTTCAAATTGCGTTGAGGCAAAGGAAACAATTCAGAAAATTGTAAAAGTTAAATTCAACAAAGTATTGACAATTCCTTTATCTCTAGCAGATTTTAAACTTCTAAAAATTGAAAAAATGCAATATTTTGATGTTTAAATTTATTGTTAATGTGGTTTGATTTAATTGTTGAGAAAAATATAATATGTGAAAAATATAATATTTAAATATGTTAATTGAATAGAAATACAAGTAATGGACTCAATTGCACAAAAAACAATTTAGTGGATGAATATTATAAATAGCAATTCAAAGTTTCATTGTTGTGTTAAGCATATATCCCTAGATGGGAGTGCAAAACCTTTTTATTATAGTCCATTGCGTTTGCTTTTTCTTAAGTAATTTGCCTGAAGATTATATCAATCATTTCAAATTGCGTTTAGGCAAAGGAGACAATTTAGAAAATTGAAAAATTTAAATTCAACAGAGTACTGACAATTGACTTATCCCTAGCAGATTTTGAAATTCGAAAAATTGCAAAATTGAAATATTTTGATTCTTAAATTTATTGTTAATATCGTTTGATTTAATTGCTGAGAAAAATATAATATGTGAAAAATATAATATTTGAATATGTTAATTGAATAAAAATACAAATAATGGACTCAATTCCATAAAATACATTTTAGTGGATGAATATTATAAATAGCAAACCCAAGTTTCAATGTTGTCCTAAGCATATATCCCTAGATGGGAGTGCAGAACCTTTTTATTACAATCCATTACTTTTGCTTTTTCTTAAGTAATTTGCCAGGAGATTATATAAATCATTTCAAATTACATTGAGGCAAAGGAGACAATTCAGAAAATTGCAAATGTTAAATTCAACAAAGTATTGATAATTCATTTATCTCTAACAGATTTTAAAAATCTAAAAATGCAAAAATGGAATATTTTGATTTTTAAATTTATTATTAATGTCGTTTGATTTCATTGGTGAGAAAAATATAATATGTGAAAAATACAATATTTGAATATGTCAATTGAACAAAAATACAAGTAATGGACTCAATTGCATAAAATACACTTTAGTCGATGAATATTATAAATAGCAATCCCAAGTTTCAATGTTGTCTTTAAAGTTCCCAACTTCACCCTAGGATCTTCTAGTTTGTGATACTGAGAGGGGGGTGAATCAGTATCACCACAATTCGCAATTTGCAGGTAAGTGAACAACTTCAATATCTTCTTAAAAGGGAACTTTTTCTCAGATTCGACTAAGGTAGATTTATTGCTACCAACTAATCACAATAGTTCCCAAAGTCACCTTTCAGACACCTTGCCTAATAGACAATTTGGATGTTCTTGTTTAGGTCTTCGTTAGGTTATGGGTTGGCTGATACTTTAGCTGCGTTCACAACTCAATTCAAAACACATAACGTAAAGCAAATTAAGGACACACGAGATTTACATGGTTCCGTCAATGTGACGTACATCACGGTCTTACTGTTTCACGGCCTGTCCTCATGCTTCTGGTCTGTCACGCCGTTGCACATTCTGGTCTCACGCCATCTCCTGACATACACCCATACTTCTGGTCTGCCGTTTCACGTCTCTTGGCCTGCCTCACGCTACTAGTTTTTTTGGTTCACGTCTTTCAGCCTGCCTCACGCTTCTATTCTGCTGTCTTCTCTTCCAGTTGGTCTCATAGATATCAGGTCTACTCTCTTCTCTTCCGGGTGATCTCACGGATACCAGGTCTGCTGTCTTCTCTTCCGGGTGGTCTCACAGATACCAAGTCTACTATCTTCTCTTCCAGGTGGTCTGTTTCTTATTTCTCCTCTTGTTGGTTGTGCGTTTCTGGTTTGCTTACAGGATGTGTTTATGGTTTCCTTGCAGGAGGTCGCACGTTCTGGTTTGCTCTCCCGGTGGTGACATTTCTGGTTTGCTTTCCCGGTGGTGTCATTTCTGATCTCTTGCCATTCTACTCTCTTTTCGGCTGTCTCCTCTCAACCTCTGTTCTTCGTTCAGCCCCCCTTCGACCGTCTCCTCTTTTTCTCCTTTTTTTTTTGCCGACGGTGGGGTTCCCTTTTGGTATATTATTTTCTCTTCATTTTGGCCGGTTGTTGTAGGGTTGCCATTTATTCAATTTTATTGGCCCCCCCTCTTTTTTTTGTTTTGTCTTCCAAGGCCTTTATATACTCTCTTCCATGAAACCCTAATAGGGCTTATGTGGCGGATTTACATTCTTGCCCTTATGCGGCAAATTTACTTTCTTGCCCTTCCATGTGGCTTTACTTTCTTGCACACTTAACCTTAGTTGACAACAATTACAACCCATACAAGGTTGTGGAAACAATAGTCTTAAGCATATTTCCCTAGATGGGAGTGCAGAACCTTCTTATTACACTCCATTGCTTTTGCTTTTTCTTAAGTAATTTGCCTGCAGATTATATAAATCATTTCATATTGCATTGAGGCAAAGGAGACAATTCAAAAAACTGCAAAAGTTAAATTCAACAGAGTATTGACAATTCATTTATCTCTAGTAGATTTTAAAATTCTAAAAATTGAAAAAATGCAATATTTTGATTTTTAAATTTATTGTTAATGTCGTTTGATTTAATTGGTGAGAAAAATATAATATGTGAAAAATATAATATTTGAATATGTCAATTGAACAAAAATACAAGTAATGGACACAATTCCATAAAAGACACTTTAGTGGACGAATATTATAAATAGCAATTTCAGGTTTCAAGGTTGTCTAAAGCATATATCCCAAATGGGAATGGGGAACCATCTTTTTAGAGTCCATTGGTTTTCCTTTTTCCTAAGTAATTTGTTTGAAGACAAGAATTCTATAAATCGTTTCAAATTATATTGAGGTAATGGAGACAATTAAGAAAATTGCAAAATTTAAATTCTACAGATTATTAACAATTTCTTTATCCCTAGCAGAATTTAAAATTCTAAAAATTGTAAAAATAGAATATTTTAATTTTTAAATTTATTGCTAATGTCGTTTGATTTCATTAGTGAGAAAAATATAATATGTGAAAAATATAATATTTGAATATGTTAATTGAACACAATTACAAGTAATGGACTCAATTGCATAAAATATAGTTTAGTAGATGAATATTATAAATAGCAAACCCAAGTTTCAATGTTGGGTTAAGCATATATCCCTAGATGAGAATGCAGAACCTTCTTATTACAGTCCATTACTTTTGCTTTTTCTTAAGTAATTTGCTTGAAGATTATATAAATCATTTCAAGTTATGTTGAGGCAAAGGAGACAATTCAGAAAATTGCAAAAGTTAAATTCAACAGAGTATTGACAATTCATTTATCTCTAGCAGATTTTAAAATTCTAAAAATTACAAAAATGCAATATTTTGATTTTTAAATTTATTGTTAATGTCATTTGATTTAATTGGTGAGAAAAATATAATATGTGAAAAATATAATATTTGAATATGTCAATTGAACAAAAATACAAATAATCAACATAATTTCATAAAAGACACTTTAGTGGATGAATATTATAAATAGCAATCTCAGGTTTCAAGGTTGTGTTAAGCATATATCCCTAGATGGGAGTGCAGAACCTTCTTATTACAGTCCATTGCCTTTGCTTTTTCTTAAGTAATTTACCTAAAGATTATATAAATCATTTCAAATTGCATTTAGGCAAAGGAGACAATTTAGGAAATTGCAAAATTTAAATTCAATAGAGTACTGACAATTCACTTATTCCTAGGAGATTTTGAAATTTGAAAAATTACAAAATTGGAATATTTTGATTTATAAATTTATTGTTAATGTCGTTTGATTTAATTAGTGAGAAAAAGATAATATGTGAAAACTATAATATTTGAATATGTTAATTGAACAAAAATACAACTAATGGACTCAATTGCGTAAAATACACTTTAGTGGATAAATATTATAAATAGCAGTCCCAAATCTCAATGTTGTGTTAAGCATATATCCCTAGATGGGAGTGCATAACCTTCTTATTATAGTCCATTGCTTTTGCTTTTTCTTAAATAATTTGCCTAAAGATTATATAAATCATTTCAAATTGCGTTGAGGCAAAGGAGACAATTCAAAAAATTGCAAAAGTTAAATTCAATAGAGTATTGACAATTCATTTATCTCTAGCAGATTTTAAAAATCTAAAAATTGCAAAAATGCAATATTTTGATTTTTAAATTTATTCTTAATGTCATTTGATTTAATTGGTGAGAAAAATATAATATTTGAATATATCGTTTGAACAAAAATACAAGTAATGGACACAATTCCATAAAAGACACTTTAATGGATGAATATTATAAATAACAATCTCAGGTTTCAAGGTTGTGTAAAGCATATATCCCAAATGGGAGTGCAGAATCTTCTTATTACAGTCCATTGTTTTTGCTCTTTCTTAAGTAATTTGGCTGAAAATTATATAAATCATTTCAAATTGTGTTGAGGCAAAGGAGACAATTCAGAAATTTGCAAAAGTTAAATTCAACAGAGTATTGACAATTCATTTATCCTTAGCAGATTTTAAAATTCTAAAAATTGCAAAAATGCAATATTTGGATGTTTAAATTTATTGTTAATGTTATTTGATTTAATTCGTGAGAAAAATATAATATGTGAAAAATATAATATTTGAATATGTTAATTGAACAAAAATACAAGTAATGGACACAATTGCATAAAAGACAATTTAGTGGATGAATATTATAAATAGCAATCTCAAGATTGAAGGTTGTGTGAAGCATATATCTTTAGATGGGAGTGGGGAACCATCTTTTTAGAGTCCATTTCTTTTCTTTTTTCTTAAGTAATTTGTCTGAAGACAAGAATACTATAAATCATTTCAAATTGCTTTGAGGCAAAGGATACAATTAAGAAAATTGCAAAATTTAAATTCAACAGAGTATTAACAATTCATTTATCCCTAGCAGATTTCAAAATTCTAAAAATTGCAAAAATGAAATATTCCGTTTTTCAAATTTATTGTTAATATCGTTTGATTTGATTGGTGAGAAGAATACAACATTTGAATATCTTAATTGAACAAAAATACAAGTAATGGACTCAATTGCACAAAAAAAATTTAGTGGATGAATATTATAAATAGCAATTCAAAGTTTCATTGTTGGGTTAAGCATATATCCCTAGATAGGAGTGTAAAACCTTTTTATTATAGTCCATTGTGTTTGCTTTTTCTTAAGTAATTTGCCTGAAAATTATATCAATCATTTCAAATTGCGTTTAGGCAAAGGAGACAATTTAGAAAATTGCAAAATTTAAATTCAATAGAGTACTGACAATTGACTTATTCCTAGCAGATTTTGAAATTCGAAAAATTGCAAAATTGAAATATTTTGATTTTTAAATTTATTGTTAATATCATTTAATTTAATTACTGAGAAAAATATAATATGTGAAAAATATAATATTTGAATATGTTAATTGAATAAAAATACAAATAATGGACTCAATTCCATAAAATACACTTTAATGGATGAATATTATAAAAAGCAAACCCAAGTTTCAATGTTGTTTTAAGCATATATCCCTAAATGGGAGTGCAGAACCTTTTTATTACAGTCCATTGCTTTTGCTTTTTCTTAAGTAATTTGCCTGGAGATTATATAAATCATTTCAAATTGCATTGGGACAAAGGAGACAATTTATCTCTTTAGTTAAATTTAACAGAGTATTGACAATTCATTTATCTCTAACAGATTTTAAAAATCTAAAAATTACAAAAATGGAATATTTTGAATTTTAAATTTATTATTAATGTTGTTTGATTTCATTGGTAAGAAAAATATAATATTGAATATGTTAATTGAACAAATATACAAGTAATGGACTCAATTGCATAAAATACACTTTAGTGGATGAATATTATAAATAGCAAACCCAAGTTTCAATGTTGGTTAAGCATATATCCCTAGATGGGAGTGCAGAACCTTCTTATTATAGTCCATTGCTTTTGCTTTTTCTTAAGTAATTTGCCTGAATGATTATATAAATCATTTCAAATTCCATTGAGGCAAAGGAGACAATTCAAAAAATTGCAAAAGTTAAATTCAACAGAGTATTGACAATTCATTTATCTCTAGCAGATATTAAAATTCTAAAATTTGCAAAAAATGTAATATTTTGATTTTTAAATTTATTGTTAATATCATTTGATTTGATTGGTGAGAAAAATATAATATGTGAAAAATATAATATTTGAATATGTCAATTGAACA
The DNA here is from genome assembly GCA_020883675.1 of Bruguiera gymnorhiza. Classification (NCBI taxonomy): domain Eukaryota; kingdom Viridiplantae; phylum Streptophyta; class Magnoliopsida; order Malpighiales; family Rhizophoraceae; genus Bruguiera; species Bruguiera gymnorhiza. The sequence continues at coordinate 165,794 of JAIRCJ010000241.1, read as the reverse complement.
AAAATACAAGTAATGGACACAATTCCCTAAAAGACACTTTAGTGGATGAATATTATAAATAGCAATCTCAAGTTTCAAGGTTGTGTAAAGCATATATCCCAAATGGGAGTGGGGAACCATCTTTTTAGAGTCCATTGGTTTTCCTTTTGCCTAAGTAATTTGTTTGAAGACAAGAATTCTATAAATCGTTTCAAATTACATTGAGGCAATGGAGACAATTAAGAAAATTGCAAAATTTAAATTCTACAATTATTAACAATTTCTTTATCCCTAGTAGATTTTAAAATTCTAAAAATTGCAAAAATAGAATATTTTGATTTTTAAATTTATTGCTAATGTCGTTTGGTTTCATTAGTGAGAAAAATATAATGTGAAAAATATAATATTTGAATATGTTAATTGAACAAAAATACAAGTAATGGACTCAATTGCATAAAATACACTTTAGTGGATGAATATTATAAATAGCAAACCCAAGTTTCAATGTTGGGTTAAGCATATATCCCTAGATGGGAGTGTCGAACCTTCTTATTACAGTCCATTGCTTTTGCTTTTTCTTAAGTAATTTGCTTGAAGATTATATAAATTATTTCAAATTGCGTTGAGGCAAAGGAGACAATTTAGAAAATTGCAAAATTTAAATTCAACAGAGTTTTGAAAATTCAATTATCCCTAGCAGATTTTAAAATTCAAAAAATTGCAAAATTGAAATATTTTGATTTTTAAATTTATTGTTAATGTGGTTTGATTTAATTGGTGTGAAAAATATAATATGTGAAAAATATAATATTTGAATATGTTAATTGAACAAAAATACAAGTAATGGACTTAATTGCATAAGATACACTTTAGTGGATGAATATTATAAATAGCAAACCCAAGTTTCAATGTTGTCTTAAGCATATATCCCTAGATGGGAGTGCAGAACTTTTTTATAACAGTCCATTGCTTTTGCTTTTTCTTAAGTACTTTGCCTGTAGATTATATAAATCATTTCATATTGCATTGAGGTAAAGGAGACAATTCAAAAAATTTTAAAAGTTAAATTTAACAAACTATTGACAATTCATTTATCCGTAGCAGATTTTAAAAATCTAAAAATTGCAAAAATGTAATATTTTGATTTTTAAACTTATTGTTAATGTCATTTGATTTCATTGGTGAGAAAAATATAATATGTGAAAAATATAATATTTGAATATGTTAATTGAACAAAAATACAAGTAATGGACTCAATTGCATAAAAGGCACTTTGGTGGATGAATATTATAAATAGTAGTCCCAAGTTTGAAGGTTGTATGAAGCATATATCCCTAGATAGGAGTGGGGAACCATCTTTTTAGAGTCCATTGCTTTTCTTTTTTCTTATGTAATTTGTCTAAACACAAGAATTCTATAAATCGTTTCAAATTACATTGAGGCAATAGAGACAATTAAGAAAATTGCAAAATTCATATTCTACAGATTATTAACAATTTCTTTATCCCTACCAGATTTTAAAATTCTAAAAATTGCAAAAATAGAATATTTTGATTTTTAAATCTATTGCTAATGTCGTTTGATTTGATTGGTGAGAAAAATATAATATGTGAAAAATATAATATTTGAATATGTTAATTGAACAAAAATACAAGTAATAACTCAATTGCATAAAATACACTTTAGTAGATTAATATTATAAATAGCAAACCCAAGTTTTAATGTTGAGTTAAGCATATATCCTGAGATGGGAGTGCAGAACCTTCTTATTACAGTCCATTGCTTTTGCTTTTTCTTAAGTAATTTGCCTGAATATTAAATAAATCATTTCATATTGCGTTGAGGCAAAGGAGACAAGTCAGAAAATTGCAAAAGTTAAATTCAACAGTGTATTGACAATTCATTTATCTCTAGTAGATTTTAAAATTCTAAGAATTGAAAAAATGTAATATTTTGATTTTTAAATTTATTATTAATGTCATTTGATTTAATTGGTGAGAAAAGTATAATATGTGAAAAATATAATATTTGAATATGTTAAATGAACAAAAATACAAGTAGTGGACATAATTCCATAAAAGACACTTTAGTGGATGAATATTATAAATAGCAATCTCAAGTTTTAAGGTTGTGTGAAGCATATATCTCAAATGAGAGTGGCGAGCCATTTTTATTACAGTCCATTGCTTTTGCTTTTTCTTAAGTACTTTCCTGTAGATTATATAAATCATTTCATATTGCATTGAGGGAAAGGAGACAATTCAAAAAATTTTAAAAGTTAAATTTAACAAACTATTGACAATTCATTTATCCTTAGCAGATTTTAAAAATCTAAAAATTGCAAAAATATAATATTTTGATTTTTAAACTTATTGTTAATGTCATTTGATTTCATTGGTGAGAAAAATATAATATGTGAAAAATATAATATTTGAATATGTTAATTGAACAAAAATACAAGTAATGGACTCAATTGCATAAAAGGCACTTTGGTGGATGAATATTATAAATAGTAGTCCCAAGTTTGAAGGTTGTATGAAGCATATATCCCTAGATAGGAGTGGGGAACCATCTTTTTAGAGTCCATTGCTTTTCTTTTTTCTTATGTAATTTGTCTAAATACAAGAATTCTATAAATCGTTTCAAATTACATTGAGGCAATAGAGACAATTAAGAGAATTGAAAAATTCATATTCTACAGATTATTAACAATTTCTTTATCCCTACCAGATTTTAAAATTCTAAAGATTGCAAAAATAGAATATTTTGATTTTTAAATTTATTGCTAATGTCGTTTGATTTGATTGGTGAGAAAAATATAATATGTGAAAAATATAATATTTGAATATGTTAATTGAACAAAAATACAAGTAATAAACTCAATTGCATAAAATACACTTTAGAGGATGAATATTATAAATAGCAAACCCAAGTTTCAATGTTGGGTTAAGCATATATCCCTAGATGGGAGTGTCGAACCTTCTTATTACAGTTCATTGCTTTTGCTTTTTCTTAAGTAATTTGCTTGAAGATTATATAAATTATTTCAAATTGCATTGAGGCAAAGGAGACAATTTAGAAAATTGCAAAATTTAAATTCAACAGAGTTTTGAAAATTCAATTATCCCTAGCAGATTTTAAAATTCAAAAAATTGCAAAATTGAAATATTTTCATTTTTAAATTTATTGTTAATGTGGTTTGATTTAATTGGTGTGAAAAATATAATATGTGAAAAATATAATATTTGAATATGTTAATTGAACAAAAATACAAGTAATGGACTTAATTGCATAAGATACACTTTAGTGGATGAATATTATAAATAGCAAACCCAAGTTTCAATGTTGTCTTAAGCATATATCCCTAGATGGGAGTGCAGAACTTTTTTATAACAGCCCATTGCTTTTGCTTTTTCTTAAGTACTTTGCCTGTAGATTATATAAATCATTTCATATTGCATTGAGGTAAAGGAGACAATTCAAAAAATTTTAAAAGTTAAATTTAACAAACTATTGACAATTCATTTATCCATAGCAGATTTTAAAAATCTAAAAATTGCAAAAATGTAATATTTTGATTTTTAAACTTATTGTTAATGTCATTTGATTTCATTGGTGAGAAAAATATAATATGTGAAAAATATAATATTTGAATATGTTAATTGAACAAAAATACAAATAATGGACTCAATTGCATAAAAGGCACTTTGGTGGATGAATATTATAAATAGTAGTCCCAAGTTTGAAGGTTGTATGAAGCATATATCCCTATATAGGAGTGGGGAACCATCTTTTTAGAGTCCATTGCTTTTCTTTTTTCTTATGTAATTTGTCTAAACACAAGAATTCTATAAATCGTTTCAAATTACATTGAGGCAATAGAGACAATTAAGAAAATTGCAAAATTCATATTCTACAGATTATTAACAATTTCTTTATCCCTACCAGATTTTAAAATTCTAAAGATTGCAAAAATAGAATTTTTTGATTTTTAAATTTATTGCTAATGTCGTTTGATTTGATTGGTGAGAAAAATATAATATGTGAAAAATATAATATTTGAATATGTTAATTGAACAAAAATACAAGTAATAAACTCAATTGCATAAAATACACTTTAGAGGATGAATATTATAAATAGCAAACCCAAGTTTCAATGTTGGGTTAAGCATATATCCCTAGATGGGAGTGTCGAACCTTCTTATTACAGTTCATTGCTTTTGCTTTTTCTTAAGTAATTTGCTTGAAGATTATATAAATTATTTCAAATTGCATTGAGGCAAAGGAGACAATTTAGAAAATTGCAAAATTTAAATTCAACAGAGTTTTGAAAATTCAATTATCCCTAGCAGATTTTAAAATTCAAAAAATTGCAAAATTGAAATATTTTCATTTTTAAATTTATTGTTAATGTGGTTTGATTTAATTGGTGTGAAAAATATAATATGTGAAAAATATAATATTTGAATATGTTAATTGAACAAAAATACAAGTAATGGACTTAATTGCATAAGATACACTTTAGTCGATGAATATTATAAATAGCAAACCCAAGTTTCAATGTTGTCTTAAGCATATATCCCTAGATGGGAGTGCCGAACTTTTTTATTACAGTCCATTGCTTTTGCTTTTTCTTAAGTACTTTGCCTGTAGATTATATAAATCATTTCATATTGCGTTGAGGGCAAAGGAGACAATTTCAGAAAATTGCAAAATTAAATTCAACAGAATATTGACAATTGATTATCCTTAGTAGATTTTAAAATTCAAAAAAAGAGGAAAATTGAAATTTTTTGATTTTGAAATTTAATGTTTAATGTCATTTGATTTAATTGGTGAGAAAATATATGTGAAAAATATAATATTTGAATACGTTAATAGAACAAAAATACAAGTAATGGAACTAAATTGGCCATAAAATAGACTTTGGCGGATCCAATATTATAAAATAAGAGGTCCAAGTTCAATGTTATGTTAAGAATATATCCCTAGATGGGAGTGCAACACCCTTCTTATTAGAGTCCATTGCTTTTGCTTTTTCTTAGGTAATTATGCCTTGGAGAATAATAGTAATCAGTATTCAAATGTGCGTTGAGGCAAAGGAGAAAACAAATTTCCGAAAATTGCAAAAATTTCAATTCAACAGAGTATTGACAGTTCATTTGTCCCCCTAATGTAGATTTTAAAATTCTAAAGATTGCAAAAATAGAATATTTTGATTTTTAAATTTATTGCTAATGTCGTTTGATTTGATTGGTGAGAAAAATATAATATGTGAAAAATATAATATTTGAATATGTTAATTGAACAAAAATACAAGTAATAAACTCAATTGCATAAAATACACTTTAGAGGATGAATATTATAAATAGCAAACCCAAGTTTCAATGTTGGGTTAAGCATATATCCCTAGATGGGAGTGTCGAACCTTCTTATTACAGTTCATTGCTTTTGCTTTTTCTTAAGTAATTTGCTTGAAGATTATATAAATTATTTCAAATTGCATTGAGGCAAAGGAGACAATTTAGAAAATTGCAAAATTTAAATTCAACAGAGTTTTGAAAATTCAATTATCCCTAGCAGATTTTAAAATTCAAAAAATTGCAAAATTGAAATATTTTCATTTTTAAATTTATTGTTAATGTGGTTTGATTTAATTGGTGTGAAAAATATAATATGTGAAAAATATAATATTTGAATATGTTAATTGAACAAAAATACAAGTAATGGACTTAATTGCATAAGATACACTTTAGTGGATGAATATTATAAATAGCAAACCCAAGTTTCAATGTTGTCTTAAGCATATATCCTTAGATGGGAGTGCAGAACTTTTTTATAACAGCCCATTGCTTTTGCTTTTTCTTAAGTACTTTGCCTGTAGATTATATAAATCATTTCATATTGCATTGAGGTAAAGGAGACAATTCAAAAAATTTTAAAAGTTAAATTTAACAAACTATTGACAATTCATTTATCCATAGCAGATTTTAAAAATCTAAAAATTACAAAAATGTAATATTTTGATTTTTAAACTTATTGTTAATGTCATTTGATTTCATTGGTGAGAAAAATATAATATGTGAAAAATATAATATTTGAATATGTTAATTGAACAAAAATACAAATAATGGACTCAATTGCATAAAAGGCACTTTGGTGGATGAATATTATAAATAGTAGTCCCAAGTTTGAAGGTTGTATGAAGCATATATCCCTATATAGGAGTGGGGAACCATCTTTTTAGAGTCCATTGCTTTTCTTTTTTCTTATGTAATTTGTCTAAACACAAGAATTCTATAAATCGTTTCAAATTACATTGAGGCAATAGAGACAATTAAGAAAATTGCAAAATTCATATTCTACAGATTATTAACAATTTCTTTATCCCTACCAGATTTTAAAATTCTAAAGATTGCAAAAATAGAATATTTTGATTTTTAAATTTATTGCTAATGTCGTTTGATTTGATTGGTGAGAAAAATATAATATGTGAAAAATATAATATTTGAATATGTTAATTGAACAAAAATACAAGTAATAAACTCAATTGCATAAAATACACTTTAGAGGATGAATATTATAAATAGCAAACCCAAGTTTCAATGTTGGGTTAAGCATATATCCCTAGATGGGAGTGTCGAACCTTCTTATTACAGTTCATTGCTTTTGCTTTTTCTTAAGTAATTTGCTTGAAGATTATATAAATTATTTCAAATTGCATTGAGGCAAAGGAGACAATTTAGAAAATTGCAAAATTTAAATTCAACAGAGTTTTGAAAATTCAATTACCCCTAGCAGATTTTAAAATTCAAAAAATTGCAAAATTGAAATATTTTCATTTTTAAATTTATTGTTAATGTGGTTTGATTTAATTGGTGTGAAAAATATAATATGTGAAAAATATAATATTTGAATATGTTAATTGAACAAAAATACAAGTAATGGACTTAATTGCATAAGATACACTTTAGTCGATGAATATTATAAATAGCAAACCCAAGTTTCAATGTTGTCTTAAGCATATATCCCTAGATGGGAGTGCCGAACTTTTTTATTACAGTCCATTTCTTTTGCTTTTTCTTAAGTACTTTGCCTGTAGATTATATAAATCATTTCATATTGCATTGAGGGAAAGGAGACAATTCAAAAAATTTTAAAAGTTAAATTTAACAAACTATTGACAATTCATTTATCCTTAGCAGATTTTAAAAATATAAAAATTGCAAAAATATAATATTTTGATTTTTAAACTTATTGTTAATGTCATTTGATTTCATTGGTGAGAAAAATATAATATGTGAAAAATATAATATTTGAATATGTTAATTGAACAAAATACAAGTAATGGACTCAATTGCATAAAAGGCACTTTGGTGGATGAATATTATAAATAGTAGTCCCAAGTTTGAAGGTTGTATGAAGCATATATCCCTAGATAGGAGTGGGGAACCATCTTTTTAGAGTCCATTGCTTTTCTTTTTCTTATGTAATTTGTCTAAATACAAGAATTCTATAAATCGTTTCAAATTACATTGAGGCAATAGAGACAATTAAGAGAATTGCAAAATTCATATTCTACAGATTATTAACAATTTCTTTATCCCTACCAGATTTTAAAATTCTAAAGATTGCAAAAATAGAATATTTTGATTTTTAAATTTATTGCTAATGTCGTTTGATTTGATTGGTGAGAAAAATATAATATGTGAAAAATATAATATTTGAATATGTTAATTGAACAAAAATACAAGTAATAAACTCAATTGCATAAAATACACTTTAGAGGATGAATATTATAAATAGCAAACCCAAGTTTCAATGTTGGGTTAAGCATATATCCCTAGATGGAGTGTCGAACCTTCTTATTACAGTCCATTGCTTTTGCTTTTTCTTAAGTAATTTGCTTGAAGATTATATAAATTATTTCAAATTGCATTGAGGCAAAAGAGACAATTTAGAAAATTGCAAAATTTAAATTCAACAGAGTTTTGAAATTCAATTATCCCTAGCAGATTTTAAAATTCAAAAAATTGCAAAATTGAAATATTTCATTTTTAAATTTATTGTTAATGTGGTTTGATTTAATTGGTTGTGAAAAATATAATATGTGAAAAATATAATATTTGAATATGTTAATTGAACAAAAATACAAGTAATGGACTTAATTGCATAAGATACACTTTAGTCGATGAATATTATAAATAGCAAACCCAAGTTTCAATGTTGTCTTAAGCATATATCCCTAGATGGAGTGCCGAACTTTTTTATTACAGTCCATTGCTTTTGCTTTTTCTTAAGTACTTTGCCTGTAGATTATATAAATCATTTCATATTGCATTGAGGGAAAGGAGACAATTCAAAAAAATTTTAAAAAGTTAAATTTAACAAACTATTGACAATTCATTTATCCGTAGCAGATTTTAAAAATCTAAAAATTGCAAAAATGTAATATTTTGATTTTTAAACTTATTGTTAATGTCATTTGATTTCATTGGTGAGAAAATATAATATGTGAAAAATATAATATTTGAATATGTTAATTGAACAAAAATACAAGTAATGGACTCAATTGCATAAAAGGCACTTTGGTGGATGAATATTATAAATAGTAGTCCCAAGTTTGAAGGTTGTATGAAGCATATATCCCTAGATAGGAGTGGGGAACCATCTTTTTAGAGTCCATTGCTTTTCTTTTTTCTTATGTAATTTGTCTAAACACAAGAATTCTATAAATCGTTTCAAATTACATTGAGGCAATAGAGACAATTAAGAAAATTGCAAAATTCATATTCTACAAATTATTAACAATTTCTTTATCCCTACCAGATTTTAAAATTCTAAAAATTGCAAAAATAGAATATTTTGATTTTTTAAATTTATTGCTAATGTCGTTTGATTTGATTGGTGAGAAAAATATAATATGTGAAAAATATAATATTTGAATATGTTAATTGAACAAAAATACAAAGTAATAAACTCAATTGCATAAAATACACTTTAGAGGATGAATATTATAAATAGCAAACCCAAGTTTCAATGTTGGGTTAAGCATATATCCCTAGATGGGAGTGTCGAACCTTCTTATTACAGGTCCATTGCTTTTGCTTTTCTTAAGTAATTTGCTTGAAGATTATATAAATTATTTGAAATTGTGTTGAGGCCAAGGAGACAATTTAGAAAATTGCAAAATTTAAATTCACAGAGTTTTGAAAATTCAATTATTCCCTAGTCAGATTTTAAAATTCAAANTATTCCCTAGCAGATTTTAAAATTCAAAAAATTGCAAAATTGAAATTTTTGATTTTTAAATTTATTGTTAATGTGGTTGATTTAATTGGTGTGAAAAATATAATATTTGAATATGTTAATTGAACAAAATACAAGTAATGGACTCAATTGCATAAATACACTTTAGTGGATGAATATTATAAATAGCAAACCAAGTTTCAATGTTGGGTTAAGCATATATCCCTAGATGGGAGTGCAGAACCTTCTTATTACAGTGCATTGCTTTTGCTTTTCTTAAGTAATTTGCCTGAGATTATATAAATCATTTCAAATTGCGTTGAGGCAAAGGGGACAATTGAGAAAATTGCAAATTTAAATTCAACAGAGTTTTGACAATTCACTTATCCCTAGCAGATTTTAAAATTCAAAAAATTGCAAAATTGAAATATTTTGATTTTTAAATTTATTATTAATGTGGTTTGATTTAATTGGTGTGAAAAATATAATATTTGAATATGTTAATTGAACAAAAATACAAGTAATGGACTCAATTGCATAAAATACACTTTAGTGGATGAATATTATAAATAGCAAACCCAAGTTTCAATGTTGGGTTAAGCATATATCCCTAGATGGGAGTGCAGAACCTTCTTATTACAGTGCATTGCTTTTGCTTTTTCTTAAGTAATTTGCCTGAAGATTATATAAATCATTTCAAATTGCGTTGAGGCAAAGGGGACAATTGAGAAAATTGCAAAATTTAAATTCAACAGAGTTTTGACAATTCACTTATCCCTAGCAGATTTTAAAATTCAAAAAATTGCAAAATTGAAATATTTTGATTTTTAAATTTATTATTAATGTGGTTTGATTTAATTGGTGTGAAAAATATAATATTTGAATATGTTAATTGAACAAAAATACAAGTAATGGACTCAATTGCATAAAATACACTTTAGTGGATGAATATTATAAATAGCAAACCCAAGTTTCAATGTTGGGTTAAGCATATATCCCTAGATGGGAGTGCAGAACCTTCTTATTACAGTGCATTGCTTTTGCTTTTTCTTAAGTAATTTGCCTGAAGATTATATAAATCATTTCAAATTGCGTTGAGGCAAAGGAGACAATTGAGAAAATTGCAAAATTTAAATTCAACAGAGTTTTGACAATTCACTTATCCCTAGCAGATTTTAAAATTCAAAAAATTGCAAAATTGAAATATTTTGATTTTTAAATTTATTATTAATGTGGTTTGATTTAATTGGTGTGAAAAATATAATATTTGAATATGTTAATTGAACAAAAATACAAGTAATGGACTCAATTGCATAAAATACACTTTAGTGGATGAATATTATAAATAGCAAACCCAAGTTTCAATGTTGGGTTAAGCTTATATCCCTAGATGGGAGTGCAGAACCTTCTTATTACAGTGCATTGCTTTTGCTTTTTCTTAAGTAATTTGCCTGAAGATTATATAAATCATTTCAAATTGCGTTGAGGCAAAGGGACAATTGAGAAAATTGCAAAATTTAAATTCAACAGAGTTTTGACAATTCACTTATCCCTAGCAGATTTTAAAATTCAAAAAATTGCAAAATTGAAATATTTTGATTTTTAAATTTATTGTTAATGTGGTTTGATTTAATTGGTGTGAAAAATATAATATTTGAATATGTTAATTGAACAAAAATACAAGTAATGGACTCAATTGCATAAAATACACTTTAGTGGATGAATATTATAAATAGCAAACCCAAGTTTCAATGTTGGGTTAAGCTTATATCCCTAGATGGGAGTGCAGAACCTTCTTATTACAGTGCATTGCTTTTGCTTTTTCTTAAGTAATTTGCCTGAAGATTATATAAATCATTTCAAATTGCGTTGAGGCAAAGGAGACAATTGAGAAAATTGCAAAATTTAAATTCAACAGAGTTTTGACAATTCACTTATCCCTAGCAGATTTTAAAATTCAAAAAATTGCAAAATTGAAATATTTTGATTTTTAAATTTATTATTAATGTGGTTTGATTTAATTGGTGTGAAAAATATAATATTTGAATATGTTAATTGAACAAAAATACAAGTAATGGACTCAATTGCATAAAATACACTTTAGTGGATGAATATTATAAATAGCAAACCCAAGTTTCAATGTTGGGTTAAGCATATATCCCTAGATGGGAGTGCAGAACCTTCTTATTACAGTGCATTGCTTTTGCTTTTCTTAAGTAATTTGCCTGAAATTATATAAATCATTTCAAATTGCGTTGAGGCAAAGGGGACAATTGAGAAAATTGCAAAATTTAAATTCAACAGAGTTTTGACAATTCACTTATCCCTAGCAGATTTTAAAATTCAAAAAATTGCAAAATTGAAATATTTTGATTTTTAAATTTATTATTAATGTGGTTTGATTTAATTGGTGTGAAAAATATAATATTTGAATATGTTAATTGAACAAAAATACAAGTAATGGACTCAATTGCATAAAATACACTTTAGTGGATGAATATTATAAATAGCAAACCCAAGTTTCAATGTTGGGTTAAGCATATATCCCTAGATGGGAGTGCAGAACCTTCTTATTACAGTGCATTGCTTTTGCTTTTTCTTAAGTAATTTGCCTGAAGATTATATAAATCATTTCAAATTGCGTTGAGGCAAAGGAGACAATTGAGAAAATTGCAAAATTTAAATTCAACAGAGTTTTGACAATTCACTTATCCCTAGCAGATTTTAAAATTCAAAAAATTGCAAAATTGAAATATTTTGATTTTTAAATTTATTATTAATGTGGTTTGATTTAATTGGTGTGAAAAATATAATATTTGAATATGTTAATTGAACAAAATACAAGTAATGGACTCAATTGCATAAAATACACTTTAGTGGATGAATATTATAAATAGCAAACCCAAGTTTCAATGTTGGGTTAAGCATATATCCCTAGATGGGAGTGCAGAACCTTCTTATTACAGTGCATTGCTTTTGCTTTTTCTTAAGTAATTTGCCTGAAGATTATATAAATCATTTCAAATTGCGTTGAGGCAAAGGGGACAATTGAGAAAATTGCAAAATTTAAATTCAACAGAGTTTTGACAATTCACTTATCCCTAGCAGATTTTAAAATTCAAAAATTGCAAAATTGAAATATTTTGATTTTTAAATTTATTGTTAATGTGGTTTGATTTAATTGGTGTGAAAAATATAATATTTGAATATGTTAATTGAACAAAAATACAAGTAATGGACTCAATTGCATAAAATACACTTTAGTGGATGAATATTATAAATAGCAAACCCAAGTTTCAATGTTGGGTTAAGCTTATATCCCTAGATGGAGTGCAGAACCTTCTTATTACAGTGCATTGCTTTTGCTTTTTCTTAAGTAATTTGCCTGAAGATTATATAAATCATTTCAAATTGCGTTGAGGCAAAGGGACAATTGAGAAAATTGCAAAATTTAAATTCAACAGAGTTTTGACAATTCACTTATCCCTAGCAGATTTTAAAATTCAAAAAATTGCAAAATTGAAATATTTTGATTTTTAAATTTATTGTTAATGTGGTTTGATTTAATTGGTGTGAAAAATATAATATTTGAATATGTTAATTGAACAAAAATACAAGTAATGGACTCAATTGCATAAAATACACTTTAGTGGATGAATATTATAAATAGCAAACCCAAGTTTCAATGTTGGGTTAAGCATATATCCCTAGATGGGAGTGCAGAACCTTCTTATTACAGTGCATTGCTTTTGCTTTTTCTTAAGTAATTTGCCTGAAGATTATATAAATCATTTCAAATTGCGTTGAGGCAAAGGGGACAATTGAGAAAATTGCAAAATTTAAATTCAACAGAGTTTTGACAATTCACTTATCCCTAGCAGATTTTAAAATTCAAAAAATTGCAAAATTGAAATATTTTGATTTTTAAATTTATTGTTAATGTGGTTTGATTTAATTGGTGTGAAAAATATAATATTTGAATATGTTAATTGAACAAAAATACAAGTAATGGACTCAATTGCATAAAATACACTTTAGTGGATGAATATTATAAATAGCAAACCCAAGTTTCAATGTTGGGTTAAGCATATATCCCTAGATGGGAGTGCAGAACCTTCTTATTACAGTGCATTGCTTTTGCTTTTTCTTAAGTAATTTGCCTGAAGATTATATAAATCATTTCAAATTGCGTTGAGGCAAAGGGGACAATTGAGAAAATTGCAAAATTTAAATTCAACAGAGTTTTGACAATTCACTTATCCCTAGCAGATTTTAAAATTCAAAAAATTGCAAAATTGAAATATTTTGATTTTTAAATTTATTGTTAATGTGGTTTGATTTAATTGGTGTGAAAAATATAATATTTGAATATGTTAATTGAACAAAAATACAAGTAATGGACTCAATTGCATAAAATACACTTTAGTGGATGAATATTATAAATAGCAAACCCAAGTTTCAATGTTGGGTTAAGCTTATATCCCTAGATGGGAGTGCAGAACCTTCTTATTACAGTGCATTGCTTTGCTTTTTCTTAAGTAATTTGCCTGAAGATTATATAAATCATTTCAAATTGCGTTGAGGCAAAGGGGACAATTGAGAAAATTGCAAAATTTAAATTCAACAGAGTTTTGACAATTCACTTATCCCTAGCAGATTTTAAAATTCAAAAAATTGCAAAATTGAAATATTTTGATTTTTAAATTTATTGTTAATGTGGTTTGATTTAATTGGTGTGAAAAATATAATATTTGAATATGTTAATTGAACAAAAATACAAGTAATGGACTCAATTGCATAAAATACACTTTAGTGGATGAATATTATAAATAGCAAACCCAAGTTTCAATGTTGGGTTAAGCATATATCCCTAGATGGGAGTGCAGAACCTTCTTATTACAGTGCATTGCTTTGCTTTTTCTTAAGTAATTTGCCTGAAGATTATATAAATCATTTCAAATTGCGTTGAGGCAAAGGAGACAATTGAGAAAATTGCAAAATTTAAATTCAACAGAGTTTTGACAATTCACTTATCCCTAGCAGATTTTAAAATTCAAAAAATTGCAAAATTGAAATATTTTGATTTTTAAATTTATTGTTAATGTGGTTTGATTTAATTGGTGTGAAAAATATAATATTTGAATATGTTAATTGAACAAAAATACAAGTAATGGACTCAATTGCATAAAATACACTTTAGTGGATGAATATTATAAATAGCAAACCCAAGTTTCAATGTTGGGTTAAGCATATATCCCTAGATGGGAGTGCAGAACCTTCTTATTACAGTGCATTGCTTTTGCTTTTTCTTAAGTAATTTGCCTGAAGATTATATAAATCATTTCAAATTGCGTTGAGGCAAAGGAGACAATTGAGAAAATTGCAAAATTTAAATTCAACAGAGTTTTGACAATTCACTTATCCCTAGCAGATTTTAAAATTCAAAAAATTGCAAAATTGAAATATTTTGATTTTTAAATTTATTGTTAATGTGGTTTGATTTAATTGGTGTGAAAAATATAATATTTGAATATGTTAATTGAACAAAAATACAAGTAATGGACTCAATTGCATAAAATACACTTTAGTGGATGAATATTATAAATAGCAAACCCAAGTTTCAATGTTGGGTTAAGCATATATCCCTAGATGGGAGTGCAGAACCTTCTTATTACAGTGCATTGCTTTTGCTTTTTCTTAAGTAATTTGCCTGAAGATTATATAAATCATTTCAAATTGCGTTGAGGCAAAGGAGACAATTGAGAAAATTGCAAAATTTAAATTCAACAGAGTTTTGACAATTCACTTATCCCTAGCAGATTTTAAAATTCAAAAAATTGCAAAATTGAAATATTTTGATTTTTAAATTTATTGTTAATGTGGTTTGATTTAATTGGTGTGAAAAATATAATATTTGAATATGTTAATTGAACAAAAATACAAGTAATGGACTCAATTGCATAAAATACACTTTAGTGGATGAATATTATAAATAGCAAACCCAAGTTTCAATGTTGGGTTAAGCATATATCCCTAGATGGGAGTGCAGAACCTTCTTATTACAGTGCATTGCTTTCGCTTTTTCTTAAGTAATTTGCCTGAAGATTATATAAATCATTTCAAATTGCGTTGAGGCAAGGAGGACAATTGAGAAAATTGCAAAATTTAAATTCAACAGAGTTTTGACAATTCACTTATCCCTAGCAGATTTTAAAATTCAAAAAATTGCAAAATTGAAATATTTTGATTTTTAAATTTATTGTTAATGTGGTTTGATTTAATTGGTGTGAAAAATATAATATTTGAATATGTTAATTGAACAAAATACAAGTAATGGACTCAATTGCATAAAATACACTTTAGTGGATGAATATTATAAATAGCAAACCCAAGTTTCAATGTTGGGTTAAGCATATATCCCTAGATGGGAGTGCAGAACCTTCTTATTACAGTGCATTGCTTTGCTTTTTCTTAAGTAATTTGCCTGAAGATTATATAAATCATTTCAAATTGCGTTGAGGCAAAGGGGACAATTGAGAAAATTGCAAAATTTAAATTCAACAGAGTTTTGACAATTCACTTATCCCTAGCAGATTTTAAAATTCAAAAATTGCAAAATTGAAATATTTTGATTTTTAAATTTATTATTAATGTGGTTTGATTTAATTGGTGTGAAAAATATAATATTTGAATATGTTAATTGAACAAAAATACAAGTAATGGACTCAATTGCATAAAATACACTTTAGTGGATGAATATTATAAATAGCAAACCCAAGTTTCAATGTTGGGTTAAGCATATATCCCTAGATGGGAGTGCAGAACCTTCTTATTACAGTGCATTGCTTTGCTTTTTCTTAAGTAATTTGCCTGAAGATTATATAAATCATTTCAAATTGCGTTGAGGCAAAGGGACAATTGAGAAAATTGCAAAATTTAAATTCAACAGAGTTTTGACAATTCACTTATCCCTAGCAGATTTTAAAATTCAAAAAATTGCAAAATTGAAATATTTTGATTTTTAAATTTATTGTTAATGTGGTTTGATTTAATTGGTGTGAAAAATATAATATTTGAATATGTTAATTGAACAAAAATACAAGTAATGGACTCAATTGCATAAAATACACTTTAGTGGATGAATATTATAAATAGCAAACCCAAGTTTCAATGTTGGGTTAAGCATATATCCCTAGATGGGAGTGCAGAACCTTCTTATTACAGTGCATTGCTTTTGCTTTTTCTTAAGTAATTTGCCTGAAGATTATATAAATCATTTCAAATTGCGTTGAGGCAAAGGAGACAATTGAGAAAATTGCAAAATTTAAATTCAACAGAGTTTTGACAATTCACTTATCCCTAGCAGATTTTAAAATTCAAAAAATTGCAAAATTGAAATATTTTGATTTTTAAATTTATTGTTAATGTGGTTTGATTTAATTGGTGTGAAAAATATAATATTTGAATATGTTAATTGAACAAAAATACAAGTAATGGACTCAATTGCATAAAATACACTTTAGTGGATGAATATTATAAATAGCAAACCCAAGTTTCAATGTTGGGTTAAGCATATATCCCTAGATGGGAGTGCAGAACCTTCTTATTACAGTGCATTGCTTTGCTTTTTCTTAAGTAATTTGCCTGAAGATTATATAAATCATTTCAAATTGCGTTGAGGCAAAGGAGACAATTGAGAAAATTGCAAAATTTAAATTCAACAGAGTTTTGACAATTCACTTATCCCTAGCAGATTTTAAAATTCAAAAAATTGCAAAATTGAAATATTTTGATTTTTAAATTTATTGTTAATGTGGTTTGATTTAATTGGTGTGAAAAATATAATATTTGAATATGTTAATTGAACAAAAATACAAGTAATGGACTCAATTGCATAAAATACACTTTAGTGGATGAATATTATAAATAGCAAACCCAAGTTTCAATGTTGGGTTAAGCATATATCCCTAGATGGGAGTGCAGAACCTTCTTATTACAGTGCATTGCTTTTGCTTTTTCTTAAGTAATTTGCCTGAAGATTATATAAATCATTTCAAATTGCGTTGAGGCAAAGGAGACAATTGAGAAAATTGCAAAATTTAAATTCAACAGAGTTTTGACAATTCACTTATCCCTAGCAGATTTTAAAATTCAAAAAATTGCAAAATTGAAATATTTTGATTTTTAAATTTATTGTTAATGTGGTTTGATTTAATTGGTGTGAAAAATATAATATTTGAATATGTTAATTGAACAAAAATACAAGTAATGGACTCAATTGCATAAAATACACTTTAGTGGATGAATATTATAAATAGCAAACCCAAGTTTCAATGTTGGGTTAAGCATATATCCCTAGATGGAGTGCAGAACCTTCTTATTACAGTGCATTGCTTTTGCTTTTTCTTAAGTAATTTGCCTGAAGATTATATAAATCATTTCAAATTGCGTTGAGGCAAAGGAGACAATTGAGAAAATTGCAAAATTTAAATTCAACAGAGTTTTGACAATTCACTTATCCCTAGCAGATTTTAAAATTCAAAAAATTGCAAAATTGAAATATTTTGATTTTTAAATTTATTGTTAATGTGGTTTGATTTAATTGGTGTGAAAAATATAATATTTGAATATGTTAATTGAACAAAAATACAAGTAATGGACTCAATTGCATAAAATACACTTTAGTGGATGAATATTATAAATAGCAAACCAAGTTTCAATGTTGGGTTAAGCATATATCCCTAGATGGGAGTGCAGAACCTTCTTATTACAGTGCATTGCTTTTGCTTTTTCTTAAGTAATTTGCCTGAAGATTATATAAATCATTTCAAATTGCGTTGAGGCAAAGGAGACAATTGAGAAAATTGCAAAATTTAAATTCAACAGAGTTTTGACAATTCACTTATCCCTAGCAGATTTTTAAAATTCAAAAATTGCAAATTGAAATATTTTGATTTTTAAATTTATTATTAATGTGGTTTGATTTAATTGGTGTGAAAAATATAATATTTGAATATGTTAATTGAACAAAAATACAAGTAATGGACTCAATTGCATAAAATACACTTTAGTGGATGAATATTATAAATAGCAAACCCAAGTTTCAATGTTGGGTTAAGCATATATCCCTAGATGGGAGTGCAGAACCTTCTTATTACAGTGCATTGCTTTTGCTTTTTCTTAAGTAATTTGCCTGAAGATTATATAAATCATTTCAAATTGCGTTGAGGCAAAGGGACAATTGAGAAAATTGCAAAATTTAAATTCAACAGAGTTTTGACAATTCACTTATCCCTAGCAGATTTTAAAATTCAAAAAATTGCAAATTGAAATATTTTGATTTTTAAATTTATTGTTAATGTGGTTTGATTTAATTGGTGTGAAAATATAATATTTGAATATGTTAATTGAACAAAAATACAAGTAATGGACTCAATTGCATAAAATACACTTTAGTGGATGAATATTATAAATAGCAAACCCAAGTTTCAATGTTGGGTTAAGCATATATCCCTAGATGGAGTGCAGAACCTTCTTATTACAGTGCATTGCTTTTGCTTTTTCTTAAGTAATTTGCCTGAAGATTATATAAATCATTTCAAATTGCGTTGAGGCAAAGGAGACAATTGAGAAAATTGCAAAATTTAAATTCAACAGAGTTTTGACAATTCACTTATCCCTAGCAGATTTTAAAATTCAAAAAATTGCAAAATTGAAATATTTTGATTTTTAAATTTATTGTTAATGTGGTTTGATTTAATTGGTGTGAAAAATATAATATTTGAATATGTTAATTGAACAAAAATACAAGTAATGGACTCAATTGCATAAAATACACTTTAGTGGATGAATATTATAAATAGCAAACCCAAGTTTCAATGTTGGGTTAAGCATATATCCCTAGATGGGAGTGCAGAACCTTCTTATTACAGTGCATTGCTTTTGCTTTTTCTTAAGTAATTTGCCTGAAGATTATATAAATCATTTCAAATTGCGTTGAGGCAAAGGGACAATTGAGAAAATTGCAAATTTAAATTCAACAGAGTTTTGACAATTCACTTATCCCTAGCAGATTTTAAAATTCAAAAAATTGCAAAATTGAAATATTTTGATTTTTAAATTTATTGTTAATGTGGTTTGATTTAATTGGTGTGAAAAATATAATATTTGAATATGTTAATTGAACAAAAATACAAGTAATGGACTCAATTGCATAAAATACACTTTAGTGGATGAATATTATAAATAGCAAACCCAAGTTTCAATGTTGGGTTAAGCATATATCCCTAGATGGGAGTGCAGAACCTTCTTATTACAGTGCATTGCTTTTGCTTTTTCTTAAGTAATTTGCCTGAAGATTATATAAATCATTTCAAATTGCGTTGAGGCAAAGGGACAATTGAGAAAATTGCAAAATTTAAATTCAACAGAGTTTTGACAATTCACTTATCCCTAGCAGATTTTAAAATTCAAAAAATTGCAAAATTGAAATATTTTGATTTTTAAATTTATTATTAATGTGGTTTGATTTAATTGGTGTGAAAAATATAATATTTGAATATGTTAATTGAACAAAAATACAAGTAATGGACTCAATTGCATAAAATACACTTTAGTGGATGAATATTATAAATAGCAAACCCAAGTTTCAATGTTGGGTTAAGCATATATCCCTAGATGGGAGTGCAGAACCTTCTTATTACAGTGCATTGCTTTTGCTTTTTCTTAAGTAATTTGCCTGAAGATTATATAAATCATTTCAAATTGCGTTGAGGCAAAGGAGACAATTGAGAAAATTGCAAAATTTAAATTCAACAGAGTTTTGACAATTCACTTATCCCTAGCAGATTTTAAAATTCAAAAAATTGCAAATTGAAATATTTTGATTTTTAAATTTATTATTAATGTGGTTTGATTTAATTGGTGTGAAAAATATAATATTTGAATATGTTAATTGAACAAAAATACAAGTAATGGACTCAATTGCATAAAATACACTTTAGTGGATGAATATTATAAATAGCAAACCCAAGTTTCAATGTTGGGTTAAGCATATATCCCTAGATGGGAGTGCAGAACCTTCTTATTACAGTGCATTGCTTTTGCTTTTTCTTAAGTAATTTGCCTGAAGATTATATAAATCATTTCAAATTGCGTTGAGGCAAAGGAGACAATTGAGAAAATTGCAAAATTTAAATTCAACAGAGTTTTGACAATTCACTTATCCCTAGCAGATTTTAAAATTCAAAAAATTGCAAAATTGAAATATTTTGATTTTTAAATTTATTATTAATGTGGTTTGATTTAATTGGTGTGAAAAATATAATATTTGAATATGTTAATTGAACAAAAATACAAGTAATGGACTCAATTGCATAAAATACACTTTAGTGGATGAATATTATAAATAGCAAACCCAAGTTTCAATGTTGGGTTAAGCATATATCCCTAGATGGGAGTGCAGAACCTTCTTATTACAGTGCATTGCTTTTGCTTTTTCTTAAGTAATTTGCCTGAAGATTATATAAATCATTTCAAATTGCGTTGAGGCAAAGGAGACAATTGAGAAAATTGCAAAATTTAAATTCAACAGAGTTTTGACAATTCACTTATCCCTAGCAGATTTTAAAATTCAAAAAATTGCAAAATTGAAATATTTTGATTTTTAAATTTATTGTTAATGTGGTTTGATTTAATTGGTGTGAAAAATATAATATTTGAATATGTTAATTGAACAAAAATACAAGTAATGGACTCAATTGCATAAAATACACTTTAGTGGATGAATATTATAAATAGCAAACCCAAGTTTCAATGTTGGGTTAAGCTTATATCCCTAGATGGGAGTGCAGAACCTTCTTATTACAGTGCATTGCTTTTGCTTTTTCTTAAGTAATTTGCCTGAAGATTATATAAATCATTTCAAATTGCGTTGAGGCAAAGGAGACAATTGAGAAAATTGCAAAATTTAAATTCAACAGAGTTTTGACAATTCACTTATCCCTAGCAGATTTTAAAATTCAAAAAATTGCAAAATTGAAATATTTTGATTTTTAAATTTATTGTTAATGTGGTTTGATTTAATTGGTGTGAAAAATATAATATTTGAATATGTTAATTGAACAAAAATACAAGTAATGGACTCAATTGCATAAAATACACTTTAGTGGATGAATATTATAAATAGCAAACCCAAGTTTCAATGTTGGGTTAAGCTTATATCCCTAGATGGGAGTGCAGAACCTTCTTATTACAGTGCATTGCTTTGCTTTTTCTTAAGTAATTTGCCTGAAGATTATATAAATCATTTCAAATTGCGTTGAGGCAAAGGAGACAATTGAGAAAATTGCAAAATTTAAATTCAACAGAGTTTTGACAATTCACTTATCCCTAGCAGATTTTAAAATTCAAAAAATTGCAAAATTGAAATATTTTGATTTTTAAATTTATTGTTAATGTGGTTTGATTTAATTGGTGTGAAAAATATAATATTTGAATATGTTAATTGAACAAAAATACAAGTAATGGACTCAATTGCATAAAATACACTTTAGTGGATGAATATTATAAATAGCAAACCCAAGTTTCAATGTTGGGTTAAGCATATATCCCTAGATGGGAGTGCAGAACCTTCTTATTACAGTGCATTGCTTTTGCTTTTTCTTAAGTAATTTGCCTGAAGATTATATAAATCATTTCAAATTGCGTTGAGGCAAAGGGGACAATTGAGAAAATTGCAAATTTAAATTCAACAGAGTTTTGACAATTCACTTATCCCTAGCAGATTTTAAAATTCAAAAAATTGCAAAATTGAAATATTTTGA
The DNA here is from genome assembly GCA_020883675.1 of Bruguiera gymnorhiza. Taxonomy (NCBI): domain Eukaryota; kingdom Viridiplantae; phylum Streptophyta; class Magnoliopsida; order Malpighiales; family Rhizophoraceae; genus Bruguiera; species Bruguiera gymnorhiza. The sequence continues at coordinate 143,742 of JAIRCJ010000241.1, read as the reverse complement.
TTTTTAAATTTATTGTTAATGTGGTTTGATTTAATTGGTGTGAAAAATATAATATTTGAATATGTTAATTGAACAAAAATACAAGTAATGGACTCAATTGCATAAAATACACTTTAGTGGATGAATATTATAAATAGCAAACCCAAGTTTCAATGTTGGGTTAAGCATATATCCCTAGATGGGAGTGCAGAACCTTCTTATTACAGTGCATTGCTTTTGCTTTTTCTTAAGTAATTTGCCTGAAGATTATATAAATCATTTCAAATTGCGTTGAGGCAAAGGAGACAATTGAGAAAATTGCAAAATTTAAATTCAACAGAGTTTTGACAATTCACTTATCCCTAGCAGATTTTAAAATTCAAAAAATTGCAAAATTGAAATATTTTGATTTTTAAATTTTTTTATGTGGTTTGATTTAATTGGTGTGAAAAATATAATATTTGAATATGTTAATTGAACAAAAATACAAGTAATGGACTCAATTGCATAAAATACACTTTAGTGGATGAATATTATAAATAGCAACCCAAGTTTCAATGTTGGGTTAAGCTATATATCCCTAGATGGGAGTGCAGAACCTTCTTATTACAGTGCATTGCTTTTGCTTTTTCTTAAGTAATTTGCCTGAAGATTATATAAATCATTTCAAATTGCGTTGAGGCAAAGGGGACAATGAGAAAATTGCAAAATTTAAATTCAACAGAGTTTTGACAATTCACTTATCCTAGCAGATTTTAAAATTCAAAAAATTGCAAAATTGAAATATTTTGATTTTAAATTTATTATAATGTGGTTTGATTTAATTGGTGTGAAAAATATAATATTTGAATATGTTAATTGAACAAATACAAGTAATGGACTCAATTGCATAAAATACACTTTAGAGTNTTACAGTGCATTGCTTTGCTTTTTCTTAAGTAATTTGCCTGAAGATATATAAATCATTTCAAATTTGGCGTGAGGCAAAGGACAATTGAGAAAATTGCAAAATTTCATTCAATAGAGTTTGAAATTCACTTATCCCTACAGATTTTAAAATTCAAAAATTGCAAGCATGAAATATTTTGATTTTTAAATTTTTTATTTGTGGTTTTGATTAATTGTGTCCATAGAGATCATTTGAATGTTATGATTCTGAAGAATAAAATACAAGTAACTGGAAATGCATAAAATACAGTTTATTGCAGAATATTAAAATGCAAGACCCAAGTTTCAATGTGGGTTAAGCTATATCCCTAATGAGTGAGTGCACAGAATTTACTTCCAGTAGTCATTATATATGCTTGCGGTTTGCTTTTTCTTTAAGTAATTGCCTGAAAGGTTGATACATCAATCAAATTGCGTTGAGGCTAAAGGGGACAATTCAGAATAATTGCAAATTTAAATCAACAGAGTGTTTGAACATCACGTTATCCCTAGCAGATTTAAAATTCAAAAAATTGCAAAATTGAAAATATTTTGATTTTTAAATTTATTGTTAATGTGGTTTGATTTAATTGGTGTGAAAATATAATATTTGAATATGTTAATTGAACAAAAATACAAGTAATGGACTCAATTGCATAAATACACTTTAGTGGATGAATATTAAAATAGCAAACCCAAGTTTCAATGTTGGGTTAAGCATATATCCCTAGATGGAGTGCAGAACCTTCTTATTACAGTGCATTGCTTTTGCTTTTCTTAAGTAATTTGCCTGAAGATTATATAAATCATTTCAAATTGCGTTGAGGCAAAGGGACAATTGAGAAAATTGCAAAATTTAAATTCAACAGAGTTTTGACAATTCACTTATCCCTAGCAGATTTTAAAATTCAAAAAATTGCAAAATTGAAATATTTTGATTTTTAAATTTATTATTAATGTGGTTTGATTTAATTGGTGTGAAAAATATAATATTTGAATATGTTAATTGAACAAAAATACAAGTAATGGACTCAATTGCATAAAATACACTTTAGTGGATGAATATTATAAATAGCAAACCCAAGTTTCAATGTTGGGTTAAGCATATATCCCTAGATGGAGTGCAGAACCTTCTTATTACAGTGCATTGCTTTTGCTTTTTCTTAAGTAATTTGCCTGAAGATTATATAAATCATTTCAAATTGCGTTGAGGCAAAGGGAGACAATTGAGAAAATTGCAAAATTTAAATTCAACAGAGTTTTGACAATTCACTTATCCCTAGCAGATTTTAAAATTCAAAAAATTGCAAAATTGAAATATTTTGATTTTTAAATTTATTGTTAATGTGGTTTGATTTAATTGGTGTGAAAAATATAATATTTGAATATGTTAATTGAACAAAAATACAAGTAATGGACTCAATTGCATAAAATACACTTTAGTGGATGAATATTATAAATAGCAAACCCAAGTTTCAATGTTGGGTTAAGCTTATATCCCTAGATGGGAGTGCAGAACCTTCTTATTACAGTGCATTGCTTTGCTTTTTCTTAAGTAATTTGCCTGAAGATTATATAAATCATTTCAAATTGCGTTGAGGCAAAGGGGACAATTGAGAAAATTGCAAAATTTAAATTCAACAGAGTTTTGACAATTCACTTATCCTAGCAGATTTTAAAATTCAAAAAATTGCAAAATTGAAATATTTTGATTTTTAAATTTATTATTAATGTGGTTTGATTTAATTGGTGTGAAAAATATAATATTTGAATATGTTAATTGAACAAAAATACAAGTAATGGACTCAATTGCATAAAATACACTTTAGTGGATGAATATTATAAATAGCAAACCCAAGTTTCAATGTTGGGTTAAGCTTATATCCCTAGATGGGAGTGCAGAACCTTCTTATTACAGTGCATTGCTTTTGCTTTTTCTTAAGTAATTTGCCTGAAGATTATATAAATCATTTCAAATTGCGTTGAGGCAAAGGGGACAATTGAGAAAATTGCAAAATTTAAATTCAACAGAGTTTTGACAATTCACTTATCCCTAGCAGATTTTAAAATTCAAAAAATTGCAAAATTGAAATATTTTGATTTTTAAATTTATTGTTAATGTGGTTTGATTTAATTGGTGTGAAAAATATAATATTTGAATATGTTAATTGAACAAAATACAAGTAATGGACTCAATTGCATAAAATACACTTTAGTGGATGAATATTATAAATAGCAAACCCAAGTTTCAATGTTGGGTTAAGCTTATATCCCTAGATGGGAGTGCAGAACCTTCTTATTACAGTGCATTGCTTTTGCTTTTTCTTAAGTAATTTGCCTGAAGATTATATAAATCATTTCAAATTGCGTTGAGGCAAAGGGGACAATTGAGAAAATTGCAAAATTTAAATTCAACAGAGTTTTGACAATTCACTTATCCCTAGCAGATTTTAAAATTCAAAAAATTGCAAAATTGAAATATTTTGATTTTTAAATTTATTGTTAATGTGGTTTGATTTAATTGGTGTGAAAAATATAATATTTGAATATGTTAATTGAACAAAAATACAAGTAATGGACTCAATTGCATAAAATACACTTTAGTGGATGAATATTATAAATAGCAAACCCAAGTTTCAATGTTGGGTTAAGCATATATCCCTAGATGGGAGTGCAGAACCTTCTTATTACAGTGCATTGCTTTGCTTTTTCTTAAGTAATTTGCCTGAAGATTATATAAATCATTTCAAATTGCGTTGAGGCAAAGGGGACAATTGAGAAAATTGCAAAATTTAAATTCAACAGAGTTTTGACAATTCACTTATCCCTAGCAGATTTTAAAATTCAAAAAATTGCAAAATTGAAATATTTTGATTTTTAAATTTATTGTTAATGTGGTTTGATTTAATTGGTGTGAAAAATATAATATTTGAATATGTTAATTGAACAAAAATACAAGTAATGGACTCAATTGCATAAAATACACTTTAGTGGATGAATATTATAAATAGCAAACCCAAGTTTCAATGTTGGGTTAAGCATATATCCCTAGATGGGAGTGCAGAACCTTCTTATTACAGTGCATTGCTTTTGCTTTTTCTTAAGTAATTTGCCTGAAGATTATATAAATCATTTCAAATTGCGTTGAGGCAAAGGAGACAATTGAGAAAATTGCAAAATTTAAATTCAACAGAGTTTTGACAATTCACTTATCCCTAGCAGATTTTAAAATTCAAAAAATTGCAAAATTGAAATATTTTGATTTTTAAATTTATTGTTAATGTGGTTTGATTTAATTGGTGTGAAAAATATAATATTTGAATATGTTAATTGAACAAAAATACAAGTAATGGACTCAATTGCATAAAATACACTTTAGTGGATGAATATTATAAATAGCAAACCCAAGTTTCAATGTTGGGTTAAGCTTATATCCCTAGATGGGAGTGCAGAACCTTCTTATTACAGTGCATTGCTTTTGCTTTTTCTTAAGTAATTTGCCTGAAGATTATATAAATCATTTCAAATTGCGTTGAGGCAAAGGGGACAATTGAGAAAATTGCAAAATTTAAATTCAACAGAGTTTTGACAATTCACTTATCCCTAGCAGATTTTAAAATTCAAAAAATTGCAAAATTGAAATATTTTGATTTTTAAATTTATTGTTAATGTGGTTTGATTTAATTGGTGTGAAAAATATAATATTTGAATATGTTAATTGAACAAAAATACAAGTAATGGACTCAATTGCATAAAATACACTTTAGTGGATGAATATTATAAATAGCAAACCCAAGTTTCAATGTTGGGTTAAGCTTATATCCCTAGATGGGAGTGCAGAACCTTCTTATTACAGTGCATTGCTTTTGCTTTTTCTTAAGTAATTTGCCTGAAGATTATATAAATCATTTCAAATTGCGTTGAGGCAAAGGGGACAATTGAGAAAATTGCAAAATTTAAATTCAACAGAGTTTTGACAATTCACTTATCCCTAGCAGATTTTAAAATTCAAAAAATTGCAAAATTGAAATATTTTGATTTTTAAATTTATTGTTAATGTGGTTTGATTTAATTGGTGTGAAAAATATAATATTTGAATATGTTAATTGAACAAAAATACAAGTAATGGACTCAATTGCATAAAATACACTTTAGTGGATGAATATTATAAATAGCAAACCCAAGTTTCAATGTTGGGTTAAGCTTATATCCCTAGATGGGAGTGCAGAACCTTCTTATTACAGTGCATTGCTTTTGCTTTTTCTTAAGTAATTTGCCTGAAGATTATATAAATCATTTCAAATTGCGTTGAGGCAAAGGGGACAATTGAGAAAATTGCAAAATTTAAATTCAACAGAGTTTTGACAATTCACTTATCCCTAGCAGATTTTAAAATTCAAAAAATTGCAAAATTGAAATATTTTGATTTTTAAATTTATTGTTAATGTGGTTTGATTTAATTGGTGTGAAAAATATAATATTTGAATATGTTAATTGAACAAAAATACAAGTAATGGACTCAATTGCATAAAATACACTTTAGTGGATGAATATTATAAATAGCAAACCCAAGTTTCAATGTTGGGTTAAGCATATATCCCTAGATGGGAGTGCAGAACCTTCTTATTACAGTGCATTGCTTTTGCTTTTTCTTAAGTAATTTGCCTGAAGATTATATAAATCATTTCAAATTGCGTTGAGGCAAAGGAGACAATTGAGAAAATTGCAAAATTTAAATTCAACAGAGTTTTGACAATTCACTTATCCCTAGCAGATTTTAAAATTCAAAAAATTGCAAAATTGAAATATTTTGATTTTTAAATTTATTGTTAATGTGGTTTGATTTAATTGGTGTGAAAAATATAATATTTGAATATGTTAATTGAACAAAAATACAAGTAATGGACTCAATTGCATAAAATACACTTTAGTGGATGAATATTATAAATAGCAAACCCAAGTTTCAATGTTGGGTTAAGCTTATATCCCTAGATGGGAGTGCAGAACCTTCTTATTACAGTGCATTGCTTTGCTTTTTCTTAAGTAATTTGCCTGAAGATTATATAAATCATTTCAAATTGCGTTGAGGCAAAGGAGACAATTGAGAAAATTGCAAATTTAAATTCAACAGAGTTTTGACAATTCACTTATCCCTAGCAGATTTTAAAATTCAAAAAATTGCAAAATTGAAATATTTTGATTTTTAAATTTATTGTTAATGTGGTTTGATTTAATTGGTGTGAAAAATATAATATTTGAATATGTTAATTGAACAAAAATACAAGTAATGGACTCAATTGCATAAAATACACTTTAGTGGATGAATATTATAAATAGCAAACCCAAGTTTCAATGTTGGGTTAAGCTTATATCCCTAGATGGGAGTGCAGAACCTTCTTATTACAGTGCATTGCTTTGCTTTTTCTTAAGTAATTTGCCTGAAGATTATATAAATCATTTCAAATTGCGTTGAGGCAAAGGAGACAATTGAGAAAATTGCAAAATTTAAATTCAACAGAGTTTTGACAATTCACTTATCCCTAGCAGATTTTAAAATTCAAAAAATTGCAAAATTGAAATATTTTGATTTTTAAATTTATTGTTAATGTGGTTTGATTTAATTGGTGTGAAAAATATAATATTTGAATATGTTAATTGAACAAAAATACAAGTAATGGACTCAATTGCATAAAATACACTTTAGTGGATGAATATTATAAATAGCAAACCCAAGTTTCAATGTTGGGTTAAGCTTATATCCCTAGATGGGAGTGCAGAACCTTCTTATTACAGTGCATTGCTTTTGCTTTTTCTTAAGTAATTTGCCTGAAGATTATATAAATCATTTCAAATTGCGTTGAGGCAAAGGAGACAATTGAGAAAATTGCAAATTTAAATTCAACAGAGTTTTGACAATTCACTTATCCCTAGCAGATTTTAAAATTCAAAAAATTGCAAAATTGAAATATTTTGATTTTTAAATTTATTGTTAATGTGGTTTGATTTAATTGGTGTGAAAAATATAATATTTGAATATGTTAATTGAACAAAAATACAAGTAATGGACTCAATTGCATAAAATACACTTTAGTGGATGAATATTATAAATAGCAAACCCAAGTTTCAATGTTGGGTTAAGCATATATCCCTAGATGGGAGTGCAGAACCTTCTTATTACAGTGCATTGCTTTTGCTTTTTCTTAAGTAATTTGCCTGAAGATTATATAAATCATTTCAAATTGCGTTGAGGCAAAGGAGACAATTGAGAAAATTGCAAAATTTAAATTCAACAGAGTTTTGACAATTCACTTATCCCTAGCAGATTTTAAAATTCAAAAAATTGCAAAATTGAAATATTTTGATTTTTAAATTTATTATTAATGTGGTTTGATTTAATTGGTGTGAAAAATATAATATTTGAATATGTTAATTGAACAAAAATACAAGTAATGGACTCAATTGCATAAAATACACTTTAGTGGATGAATATTATAAATAGCAAACCCAAGTTTCAATGTTGGGTTAAGCTTATATCCCTAGATGGGAGTGCAGAACCTTCTTATTACAGTGCATTGCTTTTGCTTTTTCTTAAGTAATTTGCCTGAAGATTATATAAATCATTTCAAATTGCGTTGAGGCAAAGGGGACAATTGAGAAAATTGCAAAATTTAAATTCAACAGAGTTTTGACAATTCACTTATCCCTAGCAGATTTTAAAATTCAAAAAATTGCAAAATTGAAATATTTTGATTTTTAAATTTATTGTTAATGTGGTTTGATTTAATTGGTGTGAAAAATATAATATTTGAATATGTTAATTGAACAAAAATACAAGTAATGGACTCAATTGCATAAAATACACTTTAGTGGATGAATATTATAAATAGCAAACCCAAGTTTCAATGTTGGGTTAAGCATATATCCCTAGATGGGAGTGCAGAACCTTCTTATTACAGTGCATTGCTTTTGCTTTTTCTTAAGTAATTTGCCTGAAGATTATATAAATCATTTCAAATTGCGTTGAGGCAAAGGGGACAATTGAGAAAATTGCAAAATTTAAATTCAACAGAGTTTTGACAATTCACTTATCCCTAGCAGATTTTAAAATTCAAAAAATTGCAAAATTGAAATATTTTGATTTTTAAATTTATTATTAATGTGGTTTGATTTAATTGGTGTGAAAAATATAATATTTGAATATGTTAATTGAACAAAATACAAGTAATGGACTCAATTGCATAAAATACACTTTAGTGGATGAATATTATAAATAGGAAACCCAAGTTTCAATGTTGGGTTAAGCATATATCCCTAGATGGGAGTGCAGAACCTTCTTATTACAGTGCATTGCTTTTGCTTTTTCTTAAGTAATTTGCCTGAAGATTATATAAATCATTTCAAATTGCGTTGAGGCAAAGGGGACAATTGAGAAAATTGCAAAATTTAAATTCAACAGAGTTTTGACAATTCACTTATCCCTAGCAGATTTTAAAAATTCAAAAAATTGCAAAATTGAAATATTTTGATTTTTAAATTTATTGTTAATGTGGTTTGATTTAATTGGTGTGAAAAATATAATATTTGAATATGTTAATTGAACAAAAATACAAGTAATGGACTCAATTGCATAAAATACACTTTAGTGGATGAATATTATAAATAGCAAACCCAAGTTTCAATGTTGGTTAAGCATATATCCCTAGATGGGAGTGCAGAACCTTCTTATTACAGTGCATTGCTTTTGCTTTTTCTTAAGTAATTTGCCTGAAGATTATATAAATCATTTCAAATTGCGTTGAGGCAAAGGAGACAATTGAGAAAATTGCAAAATTTAAATTCAACAGAGTTTTGACAATTCACTTATCCCTAGCAGATTTTAAAAATTCAAAAAATTGCAAAATTGAAATATTTTGATTTTTAAATTTATTGTTAATGTGGTTTGATTTAATTGGTGTGAAAAATATAATATTTGAATATGTTAATTGAACAAAAATACAAGTAATGGACTCAATTGCATAAAATACACTTTAGTGGATGAATATTATAAATAGCAAACCCAAGTTTCAATGTTGGGTTAAGCTATATCCCTAGATGGGAGTGCAGAACTTCTTATTACAGTGCATTGCTTTTGCTTTTTCTTAAGTAATTTGCCTGAAGATTATATAAATCATTTCAAATTGCGTTGAGGCAAAGGGACAATTGAGAAAATTGCAAAATTTAAATTCAACAGAGTTTTGACAATTCACTTATCCCTAGCAGATTTTAAAATTCAAAAAATTGCAAAATTGAAATATTTTGATTTTTAAATTTATTGTTAATGTGGTTTGATTTAATTGGTGTGAAAAATATAATATTTGAATATGTTAATTGAACAAAAATACAAGTAATGGACTCAATTGCATAAAATACACTTTAGTGGATGAATATTATAAATAGCAAACCCAAGTTTCAATGTTGGGTTAAGCATATATCCCTAGATGGGAGTGCAGAACCTTCTTATTACAGTGCATTGCTTTTGCTTTTTCTTAAGTAATTTGCCTGAAGATTATATAAATCATTTCAAATTGCGTTGAGGCAAAGGAGACAATTGAGAAAATTGCAAAATTTAAATTCAACAGAGTTTTGACAATTCACTTATCCCTAGCAGATTTTAAAATTCAAAAATTGCAAAATTGAAATATTTTGATTTTTAAATTTATTATTAATGTGGTTTGATTTAATTGGTGTGAAAAATATAATATTTGAATATGTTAATTGAACAAAAATACAAGTAATGGACTCAATTGCATAAAATACACTTTAGTGGATGAATATTATAAATAGCAAACCCAAGTTTCAATGTTGGGTTAAGCTTATATCCCTAGATGGGAGTGCAGAACCTTCTATTACAGTGCATTGCTTTTGCTTTTTCTTAAGTAATTTGCTTGAAGATTGTATAAATCATTTCAAATTGCGTTGAGGCAAAGGGACAATTGAGAAAATTGCAAAATTTAAATTCAACAGAGTTTTGACAATTCACTTATCCCTAGCAGATTTTAAAATTCAAAAAATTGCAAAATTGAAATATTTTGATTTTTAAATTTATTGTTAATGTGGTTTGATTTAATTGGTGTGAAAAATATAATATTTGAATATGTTAATTGAACAAAAATACAAGTAATGGACTCAATTGCATAAAATACACTTTAGTGGATGAATATTATAAATAGCAAACCCAAGTTTCAATGTTGGGTTAAGCTTATATCCCTAGATGGGAGTGCAGAACCTTCTTATTACAGTGCATTGCTTTTGCTTTTTCTTAAGTAATTTGCCTGAAGATTATATAAATCATTTCAAATTGCGTTGAGGCAAAGGGGACAATTGAGAAAATTGCAAAATTTAAATTCAACAGAGTTTTGACAATTCACTTATCCCTAGCAGATTTTAAAATTCAAAAAATTGCAAAATTGAAATATTTTGATTTTTAAATTTATTGTTAATGTGGTTTGATTTAATTGGTGTGAAAAATATAATATTTGAATATGTTAATTGAACAAAAATACAAGTAATGGACTCAATTGCATAAAATACACTTTAGTGGATGAATATTATAAATAGCAAACCCAAGTTTCAATGTTGGGTTAAGCATATATCCCTAGATGGGAGTGCAGAACCTTCTTATTACAGTGCATTGCTTTTGCTTTTTCTTAAGTAATTTGCCTGAAGATTATATAAATCATTTCAAATTGCGTTGAGGCAAAGGGGACAATTGAGAAAATTGCAAATTTAAATTCAACAGAGTTTTGACAATTCACTTATCCCTAGCAGATTTTAAAATTCAAAAAATTGCAAAATTGAAATATTTTGATTTTTAAATTTATTATTAATGTGGTTTGATTTAATTGGTGTGAAAATATAATATTTGAATATGTTAATTGAACAAAATACAAGTAATGGACTCAATTGCATAAAATACACTTTAGTGGATGAATATTACAAATAGCAAACCCAAGTTTCAATGTTGGGTTAAGCTTATATCCCTAGATGGGAGTGCAGAACCTTCTTATTACAGTGCATTGCTTTGCTTTTTCTTAAGTAATTTGCCTGAAGATTATATAAATCATTTCAAATTGCGTTGAGGCAAAGGGACAATTGAGAAAATTGCAAAATTTAAATTCAACAGAGTTTTGACAATTCACTTATCCTAGCAGATTTTAAAATTCAAAAAATTGCAAAATTGAAATATTTTGATTTTTAAATTTATTGTTAATGTGGTTTGATTTAATTGGTGTGAAAAATATAATATTTGAATATGTTAATTGAACAAAAATACAAGTAATGGACTCAATTGCATAAAATACACTTTAGTGGATGAATATTATAAATAGCAAACCCAAGTTTCAATGTTGGGTTAAGCTTATATCCCTAGATGGGAGTGCAGAACCTTCTTATTACAGTGCATTGCTTTGCTTTTTCTTAAGTAATTTGCCTGAAGATTATATAAATCATTTCAAATTGCGTTGAGGCAAAGGGGACAATTGAGAAAATTGCAAAATTTAAATTCAACAGAGTTTTGACAATTCACTTATCCCTAGCAGATTTTAAAATTCAAAAAATTGCAAAATTGAAATATTTTGATTTTTAAATTTATTGTTAATGTGGTTTGATTTAATTGGTGTGAAAAATATAATATTTGAATATGTTAATTGAACAAAAATACAAGTAATGGACTCAATTGCATAAAATACACTTTAGTGGATGAATATTATAAATAGCAAACCCAAGTTTCAATGTTGGGTTAAGCTTATATCCCTAGATGGGAGTGCAGAACCTTCTTATTACAGTGCATTGCTTTTGCTTTTTCCTAAGTAATTTGCCTGAAGATTATATAAATCATTTCAAATTGCGTTGAGGCAAAGGGGACAATTGAGAAAATTGCAAAATTTAAATTCAACAGAGTTTTGACAATTCACTTATCCCTAGCAGATTTTAAAATTCAAAAAATTGCAAAATTGAAATATTTTGATTTTTAAATTTATTATTAATGTGGTTTGATTTAATTGGTGTGAAAAATATAATATTTGAATATGTTAATTGAACAAAAATACAAGTAATGGACTCAATTGCATAAAATACACTTTAGTGGATGAATATTAAATAGCAAACCCAAGTTTCAATGTTGGGTTAAGCTTATATCCCTAGATGGGAGTGCAGAACCTTCTTATTACAGTGCATTGCTTTTGCTTTTTCTTAGTAATTTGCTGAAGATTATATAAATCATTTCAAATTGCGTTGAGGCAAAGGGGACAATTGAGAAAATTGCAAAATTTAAATTCAACAGAGTTTTGACAATTCACTTATCCCTAGCAGATTTTAAAATTCAAAAAATTGCAAAATTGAAATATTTTGATTTTTAAATTTATTATTAATGTGGTTTGATTTAATTGGTGTGAAAAATATAATATTTGAATATGTTAATTGAACAAAAATACAAGTAATGGACTCAATTGCATAAAATACACTTTAGTGGATGAATATATAAATAGCAAACCCAAGTTTCAATGTTGGGTTAAGCATATATCCCTAGATGGGAGTGCAGAACCTTCTTATTACAGTGCATTGCTTTCGCTTTTTCTTAAGTAATTTGCCTGAAGATTATATAAATCATTTCAAATTGCGTTGAGGCAAAGGAGACAATTGAGAAAATTGCAAAATTTAAATTCAACAGAGTTTTGACAATTCACTTATCCCTAGCAGATTTTAAAATTCAAAAAATTGCAAAATTGAAATATTTTGATTTTTAAATTTATTGTTAATGTGGTTTGATTTAATTGGTGTGAAAAATATAATATTTGAATATGTTAATTGAACAAAAATACAAGTAATGGACTCAATTGCATAAAATACACTTTAGTGGATGAATATTATAAATAGCAAACCCAAGTTTCAATGTTGGGTTAAGCATATATCCCTAGATGGGAGTGCAGAACCTTCTTATTACAGTGCATTGCTTTGCTTTTTCTTAAGTAATTTGCCTGAAGATTATATAAATCATTTCAAATTGCGTTGAGGCAAAGGGGACAATTGAGAAAATTGCAAAATTTAAATTCAACAGAGTTTTGACAATTCACTTATCCCTAGCAGATTTTAAAATTCAAAAATTGCAAAATTGAAATATTTTGATTTTTAAATTTATTGTTAATGTGGTTTGATTTAATTGGTGTGAAAAATATAATATTTGAATATGTTAATTGAACAAAAATACAAGTAATGGACTCAATTGCATAAAATACACTTTAGTGGATGAATATTATAAATAGCAAACCCAAGTTTCAATGTTGGGTTAAGCTTATATCCCTAGATGGGAGTGCAGAACCTTCTTATTACAGTGCATTGCTTTTGCTTTTTCTTAAGTAATTTGCTGAAGATTATATAAATCATTTCAAATTGCGTTGAGGCAAAGGGGACAATTGAGAAAATTGCAAAATTTAAATTCAACAGAGTTTTGACAATTCACTTATCCCTAGCAGATTTTAAAATTCAAAAAATTGCAAAATTGAAATATTTTGATTTTTAAATTTATTATTAATGTGGTTTGATTTAATTGGTGTGAAAAATATAATATTTGAATATGTTAATTGAACAAAAATACAAGTAATGGACTCAATTGCATAAAATACACTTTAGTGGATGAATATTATAAATAGCAAACCCAAGTTTCAATGTTGGGTTAAGCTTATATCCCTAGATGGGAGTGCAGAACCTTCTTATTACAGTGCATTGCTTTTGCTTTTTCTTAAGTAATTTGCCTGAAGATTATATAAATCATTTCAAATTGCGTTGAGGCAAAGGGGACAATTGAGAAAATTGCAAAATTTAAATTCAACAGAGTTTTGACAATTCACTTATCCCTAGCAGATTTTAAAATTCAAAAAATTGCAAAATTGAAATATTTTGATTTTTAAATTTATTGTTAATGTGGTTTGATTTAATTGGTGTGAAAAATATAATATTTGAATATGTTAATTGAACAAAAATACAAGTAATGGACTCAATTGCATAAAATACACTTTAGTGGATGAATATTATAAATAGCAAACCCAAGTTTCAATGTTGGGTTAAGCTTATATCCCTAGATGGGAGTGCAGAACCTTCTTATTACAGTGCATTGCTTTTGCTTTTCTTAAGTAATTTGCCTGAAGATTATATAAATCATTTCAAATTGCGTTGAGGCAAAGGAGACAATTGAGAAAATTGCAAAATTTAAATTCAACAGAGTTTTGACAATTCACTTATCCCTAGCAGATTTTAAAATTCAAAAAATTGCAAAATTGAAATATTTTGATTTTTAAATTTATTGTTAATGTGGTTTGATTTAATTGGTGTGAAAAATATAATATTTGAATATGTTAATTGAACAAAAATACAAGTAATGGACTCAATTGCATAAAATACACTTTAGTGGATGAATATTATAAATAGCAAACCCAAGTTTCAATGTTGGGTTAAGCTTATATCCCTAGATGGGAGTGCAGAACCTTCTTATTACAGTGCATTGCTTTTGCTTTTTCTTAAGTAATTTGCCTGAAGATTATATAAATCATTTCAAATTGCGTTGAGGCAAAGGGGACAATTGAGAAAATTGCAAAATTTAATTCAACAGAGTTTTGACAATTCACTTATCCCTAGCAGATTTTAAAATTCAAAAATTGCAAATTGAAATATTTTGATTTTTAATTTATTATTAATGTGGTTTGATTTAATTGGTGTGAAAAATATAATATTTGAATATGTTAATTGAACAAAAATACAAGTAATGGACTCAATTGCATAAAATACACTTTAGTGGATGAATATTATAAATAGCAAACCCAAGTTTCAATGTTGGGTTAAGCATATATCCCTAGATGGGAGTGCAGAACCTTCTTATTACAGTGCATTGCTTTTGCTTTTTCTTAAGTAATTTGCCTGAAGATTATATAAATCATTTCAAATTGCGTTGAGGCAAAGGGGACAATTGAGAAAATTGCAAAATTTAAATTCAACAGAGTTTTGACAATTCACTTATCCCTAGCAGATTTTAAAATTCAAAAAATTGCAAAATTGAAATATTTTGATTTTTAAATTTATTGTTAATGTGGTTTGATTTAATTGGTGTGAAAAATATAATATTTGAATATGTTAATTGAACAAAAATACAAGTAATGGACTCAATTGCATAAAATACACTTTAGTGGATGAATATTATAAATAGCAAACCCAAGTTTCAATGTTGGGTTAAGCATATATCCCTAGATGGGAGTGCAGAACCTTCTTATTACAGTGCATTGCTTTGCTTTTTCTTAAGTAATTTGCCTGAAGATTATATAAATCATTTCAAATTGCGTTGAGGCAAAGGAGACAATTGAGAAAATTGCAAAATTTAAATTCAACAGAGTTTTGACAATTCACTTATCCCTAGCAGATTTTAAAATTCAAAAAATTGCAAAATTGAAATATTTTGATTTTTAAATTTATTGTTAATGTGGTTTGATTTAATTGGTGTGAAAAATATAATATTTGAATATGTTAATTGAACAAAAATACAAGTAATGGACTCAATTGCATAAAATACACTTTAGTGGATGAATATTATAAATAGGCAAACCCAAGTTTCAATGTTGGGTTAAGCTTATATCCTAGATGGGAGTGCAGAACCTTCTTATTACAGTGCATTGCTTTTGCTTTTTCTTAAGTAATTTGCCTGAAGATTATATAAATCATTTCAAATTGCGTTGAGGCAAAGGAGACAATTGAGAAAATTGCAAAATTTAAATTCAACAGAGTTTTGACAATTCACTTATCCCTAGCAGATTTTAAAATTCAAAAAATTGCAAAATTGAAATATTTTGATTTTTAAATTTATTATTAATGTGGTTTGATTTAATTGGTGTGAAAAATATAATATTTGAATATGTTAATTGAACAAAAATACAAGTAATGGACTCAATTGCATAAAATACACTTTAGTGGATGAATATTATAAATAGCAAACCCAAGTTTCAATGTTGGGTTAAGCATATATCCCTAGATGGGAGTGCAGAACCTTCTTATTACAGTGCATTGCTTTTGCTTTTTCTTAAGTAATTTGCCTGAAGATTATATAAATCATTTCAAATTGCGTTGAGGCAAAGGAGACAATTGAGAAAATTGCAAAATTTAAATTCAACAGAGTTTTGACAATTCACTTATCCCTAGCAGATTTTAAAATTCAAAAAATTGCAAAATTGAAATATTTTGATTTTTAAATTTATTATTAATGTGGTTTGATTTAATTGGTGTGAAAAATATAATATTTGAATATGTTAATTGAACAAAAATACAAGTAATGGACTCAATTGCATAAAATACACTTTAGTGGATGAATATTATAAATAGCAAACCCAAGTTTCAATGTTGGGTTAAGCATATATCCCTAGATGGGAGTGCAGAACCTTCTTATTACAGTGCATTGCTTTTGCTTTTTCTTAAGTAATTTGCCTGAAGATTATATAAATCATTTCAAATTGCGTTGAGGCAAAGGGGACAATTGAGAAAATTGCAAAATTTAAATTCAACAGAGTTTTGACAATTCACTTATCCCTAGCAGATTTTAAAAATTCAAAAAATTGCAAAATTGAAATATTTTGATTTTTAAATTTATTGTTAATGTGGTTTGATTTAATTGGTGTGAAAAATATAATATTTGAATATGTTAATTGAACAAAAATACAAGTAATGGACTCAATTGCATAAAATACACTTTAGTGGATGAATATTATAAATAGCAAACCCAAGTTTCAATGTTGGGTTAAGCATATATCCCTAGATGGGAGTGCAGAACCTTCTTATTACAGTGCATTGCTTTTGCTTTTTCTTAAGTAATTTGCCTGAAGATTATATAAATCATTTCAAATTGCGTTGAGGCAAAGGGGACAATTGAGAAAATTGCAAAATTTAAATTCAACAGAGTTTTGACAATTCACTTATCCCTAGCAGATTTTAAAATTCAAAAAATTGCAAAATTGAAATATTTTGATTTTTAAATTTATTGTTAATGTGGTTTGATTTAATTGGTGTGAAAAATATAATATTTGAATATGTTAATTGAACAAAAATACAAGTAATGGACTCAATTGCATAAAATACACTTTAGTGGATGAATATTATAAATAGCAAACCCAAGTTTCAATGTTGGGTTAAGCATATATCCCTAGATGGGAGTGCAGAACCTTCTTATTACAGTGCATTGCTTTTGCTTTTTCTTAAGTAATTTGCCTGAAGATTATATAAATCATTTCAAATTGCGTTGAGGCAAAGGGGACAATTGAGAAAATTGCAAAATTTAAATTCAACAGAGTTTTGACAATTCACTTATCCCTAGCAGATTTTAAAATTCAAAAAATTGCAAAATTGAAATATTTTGATTTTTAAATTTATTGTTAATGTGGTTTGATTTAATTGGTGTGAAAAATATAATATTTGAATATGTTAATTGAACAAAAATACAAGTAATGGACTCAATTGCATAAAATACACTTTAGTGGATGAATATTATAAATAGCAAACCCAAGTTTCAATGTTGGGTTAAGCTTATATCCCTAGATGGGAGTGCAGAACCTTCTTATTACAGTGCATTGCTTTTGCTTTTTCTTAAGTAATTTGCCTGAAGATTATATAAATCATTTCAAATTGCGTTGAGGCAAAGGGGACAATTGAGAAAATTGCAAAATTTAAATTCAACAGAGTTTTGACAATTCACTTATCCCTAGCAGATTTTAAAATTCAAAAAATTGCAAAATTGAAATATTTTGATTTTTAAATTTATTATTAATGTGGTTTGATTTAATTGGTGTGAAAAATATAATATTTGAATATGTTAATTGAACAAAAATACAAGTAATGGACTCAATTGCATAAAATACACTTTAGTGGATGAATATTATAAATAGCAAACCCAAGTTTCAATGTTGGGTTAAGCATATATCCCTAGATGGGAGTGCAGAACCTTCTTATTACAGTGCATTGCTTTTGCTTTTTCTTAAGTAATTTGCCTGAAGATTATATAAATCATTTCAAATTGCGTTGAGGCAAAGGGACAATTGAGAAAATTGCAAAATTTAAATTCAACAGAGTTTTGACAATTCACTTATCCCTAGCAGATTTTAAAATTCAAAAAATTGCAAAATTGAAATATTTTGATTTTTAAATTTATTGTTAATGTGGTTTGATTTAATTGGTGTGAAAAATATAATATTTGAATATGTTAATTGAACAAAAATACAAGTAATGGACTCAATTGCATAAAATACACTTTAGTGGATGAATATTATAAATAGCAAACCCAAGTTTCAATGTTGGGTTAAGCATATATCCCTAGATGGGAGTGCAGAACCTTCTTATTACAGTGCATTGCTTTTGCTTTTTCTTAAGTAATTTGCCTGAAGATTATATAAATCATTTCAAATTGCGTTGAGGCAAAGGGACAATTGAGAAAATTGCAAAATTTAAATTCAACAGAGTTTTGACAATTCACTTATCCCTAGCAGATTTTAAAATTCAAAAAATTGCAAAATTGAAATATTTTGATTTTTAAATTTATTGTTAATGTGGTTTGATTTAATTGGTGTGAAAAATATAATATTTGAATATGTTAATTGAACAAAAATACAAGTAATGGACTCAATTGCATAAAATACACTTTAGTGGATGAATATTATAAATAGCAAACCCAAGTTTCAATGTTGGGTTAAGCTTATATCCCTAGATGGGAGTGCAGAACCTTCTTATTACAGTGCATTGCTTTTGCTTTTTCTTAAGTAATTTGCCTGAAGATTATATAAATCATTTCAAATTGCGTTGAGGCAAAGGGGACAATTGAGAAAATTGCAAAATTTAAATTCAACAGAGTTTTGACAATTCACTTATCCCTAGCAGATTTTAAAATTCAAAAAATTGCAAAATTGAAATATTTTGATTTTTAAATTTATTATTAATGTGGTTTGATTTAATTGGTGTGAAAAATATAATATTTGAATATGTTAATTGAACAAAAATACAAGTAATGGACTCAATTGCATAAAATACACTTTAGTGGATGAATATTATAAATAGCAAACCCAAGTTTCAATGTTGGGTTAAGCATATATCCCTAGATGGGAGTGCAGAACCTTCTTATTACAGTGCATTGCTTTTGCTTTTTCTTAAGTAATTTGCCTGAAGATTATATAAATCATTTCAAATTGCGTTGAGGCAAAGGAGACAATTGAGAAAATTGCAAAATTTAAATTCAACAGAGTTTTGACAATTCACTTATCCCTAGCAGATTTTAAAATTCAAAAAATTGCAAAATTGAAATATTTTGATTTTTAAATTTATTGTTAATGTGGTTTGATTTAATTGGTGTGAAAAATATAATATTTGAATATGTTAATTGAACAAAAATACAAGTAATGGACTCAATTGCATAAAATACACTTTAGTGGATGAATATTATAAATAGCAAACCCAAGTTTCAATGTTGGGTTAAGCATATATCCCTAGATGGGAGTGCAGAACCTTCTTATTACAGTGCATTGCTTTTGCTTTTTCTTAAGTAATTTGCCTGAAGATTATATAAATCATTTCAAATTGCGTTGAGGCAAAGGGGACAATTGAGAAAATTGCAAAATTTAAATTCAACAGAGTTTTGACAATTCACTTATCCCTAGCAGATTTTAAAATTCAAAAAATTGCAAAATTGAAATATTTTGATTTTTAAATTTATTGTTAATGTGGTTTGATTTAATTGGTGTGAAAAATATAATATTTGAATATGTTAATTGAACAAAAATACAAGTAATGGACTCAATTGCATAAAATACACTTTAGTGGATGAATATTATAAATAGCAAACCCAAGTTTCAATGTTGGGTTAAGCATATATCCCTAGATGGGAGTGCAGAACCTTCTTATTACAGTGCATTGCTTTTGCTTTTTCTTAAGTAATTTGCCTGAAGATTATATAAATCATTTCAAATTGCGTTGAGGCAAAGGAGACAATTGAGAAAATTGCAAAATTTAAATTCAACAGAGTTTTGACAATTCACTTATCCCTAGCAGATTTTAAAATTCAAAAAATTGCAAAATTGAAATATTTTGATTTTTAAATTTATTGTTAATGTGGTTTGATTTAATTGGTGTGAAAAATATAATATTTGAATATGTTAATTGAACAAAAATACAAGTAATGGACTCAATTGCATAAAATACACTTTAGTGGATGAATATTATAAATAGCAAACCCAAGTTTCAATGTTGGGTTAAGCTTATATCCCTAGATGGGAGTGCAGAACCTTCTTATTACAGTGCATTGCTTTTGCTTTTTCTTAAGTAATTTGCCTGAAGATTATATAAATCATTTCAAATTGCGTTGAGGCAAAGGGGACAATTGAGAAAATTGCAAAATTTAAATTCAACAGAGTTTTGACAATTCACTTATCCCTAGCAGATTTTAAAATTCAAAAAATTGCAAAATTGAAATATTTTGATTTTTAAATTTATTATTAATGTGGTTTGATTTAATTGGTGTGAAAAATATAATATTTGAATATGTTAATTGAACAAAAATACAAGTAATGGACTCAATTGCATAAAATACACTTTAGTGGATGAATATTATAAATAGCAAACCCAAGTTTCAATGTTGGGTTAAGCTTATATCCCTAGATGGGAGTGCAGAACCTTCTTATTACAGTGCATTGCTTTTGCTTTTTCTTAAGTAATTTGCCTGAAGATTATATAAATCATTTCAAATTGCGTTGAGGCAAAGGGGACAATTGAGAAAATTGCAAAATTTAAATTCAACAGAGTTTTGACAATTCACTTATCCCTAGCAGATTTTAAAATTCAAAAAATTGCAAAATTGAAATATTTTGATTTTTAAATTTATTGTTAATGTGGTTTGATTTAATTGGTGTGAAAAATATAATATTTGAATATGTTAATTGAACAAAAATACAAGTAATGGACTCAATTGCATAAAATACACTTTAGTGGATGAATATTATAAATAGCAAACCCAAGTTTCAATGTTGGGTTAAGCATATATCCCTAGATGGGAGTGCAGAACCTTCTTATTACAGTGCATTGCTTTTGCTTTTTCTTAAGTAATTTGCCTGAAGATTATATAAATCATTTCAAATTGCGTTGAGGCAAAGGGGACAATTGAGAAAATTGCAAAATTTAAATTCAACAGAGTTTTGACAATTCACTTATCCCTAGCAGATTTTAAAATTCAAAAAATTGCAAAATTGAAATATTTTGATTTTTAAATTTATTGTTAATGTGGTTTGATTTAATTGGTGTGAAAAATATAATATTTGAATATGTTAATTGAACAAAAATACAAGTAATGGACTCAATTGCATAAAATACACTTTAGTGGATGAATATTATAAATAGCAAACCCAAGTTTCAATGTTGGGTTAAGCTTATATCCCTAGATGGGAGTGCAGAACCTTCTTATTACAGTGCATTGCTTTTGCTTTTTCTTAAGTAATTTGCCTGAAGATTATATAAATCATTTCAAATTGCGTTGAGGCAAAGGGGACAATTGAGAAAATTGCAAAATTTAAATTCAACAGAGTTTTGACAATTCACTTATCCCTAGCAGATTTTAAAATTCAAAAAATTGCAAAATTGAAATATTTTGATTTTTAAATTTATTATTAATGTGGTTTGATTTAATTGGTGTGAAAAATATAATATTTGAATATGTTAATTGAACAAAAATACAAGTAATGGACTCAATTGCATAAAATACACTTTAGTGGATGAATATTATAAATAGCAAACCCAAGTTTCAATGTTGGGTTAAGCTTATATCCCTAGATGGGAGTGCAGAACCTTCTTATTACAGTGCATTGCTTTTGCTTTTTCTTAAGTAATTTGCCTGAAGATTATATAAATCATTTCAAATTGCGTTGAGGCAAAGGGGACAATTGAGAAAATTGCAAAATTTAAATTCAACAGAGTTTTGACAATTCACTTATCCCTAGCAGATTTTAAAATTCAAAAAATTGCAAAATTGAAATATTTTGATTTTTAAATTTATTGTTAATGTGGTTTGATTTAATTGGTGTGAAAAATATAATATTTGAATATGTTAATTGAACAAAAATACAAGTAATGGACTCAATTGCATAAAATACACTTTAGTGGATGAATATTATAAATAGCAAACCCAAGTTTCAATGTTGGGTTAAGCATATATCCCTAGATGGGAGTGCAGAACCTTCTTATTACAGTGCATTGCTTTTGCTTTTTCTTAAGTAATTTGCCTGAAGATTATATAAATCATTTCAAATTGCGTTGAGGCAAAGGGGACAATTGAGAAAATTGCAAAATTTAAATTCAACAGAGTTTTGACAATTCACTTATCCCTAGCAGATTTTAAAATTCAAAAAATTGCAAAATTGAAATATTTTGATTTTTAAATTTATTGTTAATGTGGTTTGATTTAATTGGTGTGAAAAATATAATATTTGAATATGTTAATTGAACAAAAATACAAGTAATGGACTCAATTGCATAAAATACACTTTAGTGGATGAATATTATAAATAGCAAACCCAAGTTTCAATGTTGGGTTAAGCTTATATCCCTAGATGGGAGTGCAGAACCTTCTTATTACAGTGCATTGCTTTTGCTTTTTCTTAAGTAATTTGCCTGAAGATTATATAAATCATTTCAAATTGCGTTGAGGCAAAGGGACAATTGAGAAAATTGCAAAATTTAAATTCAACAGAGTTTTGACAATTCACTTATCCCTAGCAGATTTTAAAATTCAAAAAATTGCAAAATTGAAATATTTTGATTTTTAAATTTATTGTTAATGTGGTTTGATTTAATTGGTGTGAAAAATATAATATTTGAATATGTTAATTGAACAAAAATACAAGTAATGGACTCAATTGCATAAAATACACTTTAGTGGATGAATATTATAAATAGCAAACCCAAGTTTCAATGTTGGGTTAAGCATATATCCCTAGATGGGAGTGCAGAACCTTCTTATTACAGTGCATTGCTTTTGCTTTTTCTTAAGTAATTTGCCTGAAGATTATATAAATCATTTCAAATTGCGTTGAGGCAAAGGGACAATTGAGAAAATTGCAAAATTTAAATTCAACAGAGTTTTGACAATTCACTTATCCCTAGCAGATTTTAAAATTCAAAAAATTGCAAAATTGAAATATTTTGATTTTTAAATTTATTGTTAATGTGGTTTGATTTAATTGGTGTGAAAAATATAATATTTGAATATGTTAATTGAACAAAAATACAAGTAATGGACTCAATTGCATAAAATACACTTTAGTGGATGAATATTATAAATAGCAAACCCAAGTTTCAATGTTGGGTTAAGCATATATCCCTAGATGGGAGTGCAGAACCTTCTTATTACAGTGCATTGCTTTTGCTTTTTCTTAAGTAATTTGCCTGAAGATTATATAAATCATTTCAAATTGCGTTGAGGCAAAGGGGACAATTGAGAAAATTGCAAAATTTAAATTCAACAGAGTTTTGACAATTCACTTATCCCTAGCAGATTTTAAAATTCAAAAAAATTGCAAAATTGAAATATTTTGATTTTTAAATTTATTGTTAATGTGGTTTGATTTAATTGGTGTGAAAATATAATATTTGAATATGTTAATTGAACAAAAATACAAGTAATGGACTCAATTGCATAAAATACACTTTAGTGGATGAATATTATAAATAGAAACCCAAGTTTCAATGTTGGGTTAAGCATATATCCCAGATGGGAGTGCAGAACCTTCTTATTACAGTGCATTGCTTTTGCTTTTTCTTAGTAATTTGCTGAAGATTATATAAATCATTTCAAATTGCGTTGAGGCAAAGGAGACAATTGAGAAAATTGCAAAATTTAAATTCAACAGAGTTTGACAATTCACTTATCCCTAGCAGATTTTAAAATTCAAAAAATTGCAAAATTGAAATATTTTGATTTTTAAATTTATTATTAATGTGGTTTGATTTAATTGGTGTGAAAAATATAATATTTGAATATGTTAATTGAACAAAAATACAAGTAATGGACTCAATTGCATAAAATACACTTTAAGTGGATGAATATTATAAATAGAAAACCCAAGTTTCAATGTTGGTTAAGCATATATCCCTAGATGGGAGTGCAGAACCTTCTTATTACAGTGCATTGCTTTTGCTTTTTCTTAAGTAATTTGCTTGAAGATTATATAAATCATTTCAAATTGCGTTGAGGCAAAGGGGACAATTGAGAAAATTGCAAAATTTAAATTCAACAGAGTTTTGACAATTCACTTATCCCTAGCAGATTTTAAAATTCAAAAAATTGCAAAATTGAAATATTTTGATTTTTAAATTTATTGTTAATGTGGTTTGATTTAATTGGTGTGAAAAATATAATATTTGAATATGTTAATTGAACAAAAATACAAGTAATGGACTCAATTGCATAAAATACACTTTAGTGGATGAATATTATAAATAGCAAACCCAAGTTTCAATGTTGGGTTAAGCATATATCCCTAGATGGGAGTGCAGAACCTTCTTATTACAGTGCATTACTTTTGCTTTTTCTTAAGTAATTTGCCTGAAGATTATATAAATCATTTCAAATTGCGTTGAGGCAAAGGGGACAATTGAGAAAATTGCAAAATTTAAATTCAACAGAGTTTGACAATTCACTTATCCCTAGCAGATTTTAAAATTCAAAAAATTGCAAAATTGAAATATTTTGATTTTTAAATTTATTGTTAATGTGGTTTGATTTAATTGGTGTGAAAAATATAATATTTGAATATGTTAATTGAACAAAATACAAGTAATGGACTCAATTGCATAAAATACACTTTAGTGGATGAATATTATAAATAGCAAACCCAAGTTTCAATGTTGGGTTAAGCTTATATCCCTAGATGGGAGTGCAGAACCTTCTTATTACAGTGCATTGCTTTTGCTTTTTCTTAAGTAATTTGCCTGAAGATTATATAAATCATTTCAAATTGCGTTGAGGCAAAGGGGACAATTGAGAAAATTGCAAAATTTAAAATTCAACAGAGTTTTGACAATTCACTTATCCCTAGCAGATTTTAAAATTCAAAAAATTGCAAAATTGAAATATTTTGATTTTTAAGTTTATTGTTAATGTGGTTTGATTTAATTGGTGTGAAAAAATATAATATTTGAATATGTTAATTGAACAAAAATACAAGTAATGGACTCAATTGCATTAAAATACACTTTAGTGGATGAATATATATAAATAGGAAAACCCAAGTTTCAATGTTGGGTTAAGCTTATATCCCTAGATGGAGTGCAGAACCTTCTGATTACAGTGCATTGCTTTTGCTTTTTCTTAAGTAATTTGCTTGAAGATTATATAAATCATTTCAAATTGCGTTGAGGCAAAGGGGACAATTGAGAAAATTGAAAAATTTAAATTCATCAGAGTTTTGACAATTCACTTATCCCTAGCAGATTTTAAAATTCAAAAAATTGCAAAATTGAAATATTTTGATTTTTAAATTTATTATTAATGTGGTTTGATTTAATTGATGTGAAAATATAATATTTTGAATATGTTAATTGAACAAAAATACAAGTAATGGACTCAATTGCATAAAATACATTTAGTGGAATGAATATTATAAATAGCAAACCCAAGTTTCAATGTTGGTTAAGCATATATCCCTAGATGGAGTGCAGAACCTTCTTATTACAGTGCATTGCTTTTGCTTTTTCTTAAGTAATTTGCCTGAAGATTATATAAATCATTTCAAATTGCGTTGAGGCAAATGAGACAATTGAGAAAATTGCAAAATTTAAATTCAACAGAGTATTGACAATTCACTTATCCCTAGCAGATTTTAAAATTCAAAAATTGCAAAATTGAAATATTTTGATTTTTTAATTTATTGTTAATGTGGTTTGATTTATTTGGTGTGAAAAATATAATATTTGAATATGTTAATTGAACAAAAATACAAGTAATGGACTCAATTGCATAAAATACACTTTAGTGGATGAATATTATAAATAGCAAACCCAAGTTTCAATGTTGGGTTAAGCATATATCCTAGATGGGAGTGCAGAACCTTCTTATTACAGTGCATTACTTTTGCTTTTTCTTAAGTAATTTGCCGAAGATTATATAAATCATTTCAAATTGCGTTGAGGCAAAGGAGACAATTGAGAAAATTGCAAAATTTAAATTCAACAGAGTTTTGACAATTCACTTATCCCTAGCAGATTTTAAAATTCAAAAAATTGCAAAATTGAAATATTTTGATTTTTAAATTTATGTTAATGTGGTTTGATTTAATTGGTGTGAGAAAAATATAATATTTGAATATGTTAATTGAACAAAAATACAAGTAATGGACTCAATTGCATAAAATACACTTTAGTGGATGAATATTATAAATAGCAAACCCAAGTTTCAATGTTGGGTTAAGCATATATCCCTAGATGGGAGTGCAGAACCTTCTTATTACAGTGCATTGCTTTTGCTTTTTCTTAAGTAATTTGCCTGAAGATTATATAAATCATTTCAAATTGCGTTGAGGCAAAGGAGACAATTGAGAAAATTGCAAAATTTAAATTCAACAGAGTTTTGACAATTCACTTATCCCTAGCAGATTTTAAAATTCAAAAAATTGCAAAATTGAAATATTTTGATTTTTAAATTTATTGTTAATGTGGTTTGATTTAATTGGTGTGAAAAATATAATATTTGAATATGTTAATTGAACAAAAATACAAGTAATGGACTCAATTGCCATAAATACAACTTTACGTGGATGAAATATGTATAAATAGCCAACCAAGTTTGCCAATGTTGGGCCGTTTAAGGAGATATCCCTATGATGGGCAGTGCAGAACCTTTTTTATTACAGTGCCATTTGCTTTTTGCTTTTTTTAGGTACATATTGCCTGAAGCATTATATAAATCACTTGTCAATTGCCGTTGAGGCAAATGAGACAGATTGAGAAAGAATTGCTTAGATTTAAATTCAACAGAGTTCTTTGACAATTCACTTATCGCCCTTAGCCAGATTTTAAAATTCAAAAAATTGCAAAATTGAAAGATTTTTGATTTTTTAAATTTATTGTCCTAATGTGGTTTGATTTAATTTGCGTGCTGAAAAAATATAATATTTGAATACTGTTAATTGAACAAAAATACAAAGTAATGGACTCGTATTGCCATAAAATACACATTTAGTGGATGAAATCTATTATATAGGATAACCCACAGTTTTAATGTTGGGTTAAAGCCATATATCCCCTAATGTGGCGGTGGCAGAACCTTCCTTCAGTGCAGTGCATTCGCTTTTGCTTTTTCTTAAGTAATTTGCCTGAAGATTATATAAATCATTTCAAATTGCGTTGAGGCAAAGGAGACAATTGAGAAAATTGCAAAATTTAAATTCAACAGAGTTTTGACAATTCACTTATCCCTAGCAGATTTTAAAATTCAAAAAATTGCAAAATTGAAATATTTTGATTTTTAAATTTATTGTTAATGTGGTTTGATTTAATTGGTGTGAAAAATATAATATTTGAATATGTTAATTGAACAAAAATACAAGTAATGGACTCAATTGCATAAAATACACTTTAGTGGATGAATATTATAAATAGCAAACCCAAGTTTCAATGTTGGGTTAAGCATATATCCCTAGATGGGAGTGCAGAACCTTCTTATTACAGTGCATTGCTTTTGCTTTTTCTTAAGTAATTTGCCTGAAGATTATATAAATCATTTCAAATTGCGTTGAGGCAAAGGGACAATTGAGAAAATTGCAAAATTTAAATTCAACAGAGTTTTGACAATTCACTTATCCCTAGCAGATTTAAAATTCAAAAATTGCACAAATTGAAATATTTTGATGTTTGAAATTATTATTAATGTGGTTTGATTAATTGGTGTGAAATATAATATTTGAATATGTTAATGAACAAAATACAAGTAATGACTCTATTGCATAAAATACACTTTAGTGGATGAATATTATATAGCAAACCCAAGTTTCAATGTTGGGTTAAGCATATATCCCTAGATGGGAGTGCAGAACCTTCTTATTACAGTGCATTGCTTTTGCTTTTTCTTAAGTAATTTGCCTGAAGATTATATAAATCATTTCAAATTGCGTTGAGGCAAAGGAGACAATTGAGAAAATTGCAAAATTTAAATTCAACAGAGTTTTGACAATTCACTTATCCCTAGCAGATTTTAAAATTCAAAAAATTGCAAAATTGAAATATTTTGATTTTTAAATTTATTGTTAATGTGGTTTGATTTAATTGGTGTGAAAAATATAATATTTGAATATGTTAATTGAACAAAAATACAAGTAATGGACTCAATTGCATAAAATACACTTTAGTGGATGAATATTATAAATAGCAAACCCAAGTTTCAATGTTGGGTTAAGCATATATCCCTAGATGGGAGTGCAGAACCTTCTTATTACAGTGCATTGCTTTTGCTTTTTCTTAAGTAATTTGCCTGAAGATTATATAAATCATTTCAAATTGCGTTGAGGCAAAGGGACAATTGAGAAAATTGCAAAATTTAAATTCAACAGAGTTTTGACAATTCACTTATCCCTAGCAGATTTTAAAATTCAAAAAATTGCAAAATTGAAATATTTTGATTTTTAAATTTATTGTTAATGTGGTTTGATTTAATTGGTGTGAAAAATATAATATTTGAATATGTTAATTGAACAAAAATACAAGTAATGGACTCAATTGCATAAAATACACTTTAGTGGATGAATATTATAAATAGCAAACCCAAGTTTCAATGTTGGGTTAAGCATATATCCCTAGATGGGAGTGCAGAACCTTCTTATTACAGTGCATTGCTTTTGCTTTTTCTTAAGTAATTTGCCTGAAGATTATATAAATCATTTCAAATTGCGTTGAGGCAAAGGAGACAATTGAGAAAATTGCAAAATTTAAATTCAACAGAGTTTTGACAATTCACTTATCCCTAGCAGATTTTAAAATTCAAAAAATTGCAAAATTGAAATATTTTGATTTTTAAATTTATTGTTAATGTGGTTTGATTTAATTGGTGTGAAAAATATAATATTTGAATATGTTAATTGAACAAAAATACAAGTAATGGACTCAATTGCATAAAATACACTTTAGTGGATGAATATTATAAATAGCAAACCCAAGTTTCAATGTTGGGTTAAGCATATATCCCTAGATGGGAGTGCAGAACCTTCTTATTACAGTGCATTGCTTTTGCTTTTTCTTAAGTAATTTGCCTGAAGATTATATAAATCATTTCAAATTGCGTTGAGGCAAAGGAGACAATTGAGAAAATTGCAAAATTTAAATTCAACAGAGTTTTGACAATTCACTTATCCCTAGCAGATTTTAAAATTCAAAAAATTGCAAAATTGAAATATTTTGATTTTTAAATTTATTGTTAATGTGGTTTGATTTAATTGGTGTGAAAAATATAATATTTGAATATGTTAATTGAACAAAAATACAAGTAATGGACTCAATTGCATAAAATACACTTTAGTGGATGAATATTATAAATAGCAAACCCAAGTTTCAATGTTGGGTTAAGCATATATCCCTAGATGGGAGTGCAGAACCTTCTTATTACAGTGCATTGCTTTTGCTTTTTCTTAAGTAATTTGCCTGAAGATTATATAAATCATTTCAAATTGCGTTGAGGCAAAGGAGACAATTGAGAAAATTGCAAAATTTAAATTCAACAGAGTTTTGACAATTCACTTATCCCTAGCAGATTTTAAAATTCAAAAAATTGCAAAATTGAAATATTTTGATTTTTAAATTTATTGTTAATGTGGTTTGATTTAATTGGTGTGAAAAATATAATATTTGAATATGTTAATTGAACAAAAATACAAGTAATGGACTCAATTGCATAAAATACACTTTAGTGGATGAATATTATAAATAGCAAACCCAAGTTTCAATGTTGGGTTAAGCATATATCCCTAGATGGGAGTGCAGAACCTTCTTATTACAGTGCATTGCTTTTGCTTTTTCTTAAGTAATTTGCCTGAAGATTATATAAATCATTTCAAATTGCGTTGAGGCAAAGGAGACAATTGAGAAAATTGCAAAATTTAAATTCAACAGAGTTTTGACAATTCACTTAT
The DNA here is from genome assembly GCA_020883675.1 of Bruguiera gymnorhiza. Classification (NCBI taxonomy): domain Eukaryota; kingdom Viridiplantae; phylum Streptophyta; class Magnoliopsida; order Malpighiales; family Rhizophoraceae; genus Bruguiera; species Bruguiera gymnorhiza. The sequence continues at coordinate 113,626 of JAIRCJ010000241.1, read as the reverse complement.
CCCTAGCAGATTTTAAAATTCAAAAAATTGCAAAATTGAAATATTTTGATTTTTAAATTTATTGTTAATGTGGTTTGATTTAATTGGTGTGAAAAATATAATATTTGAATATGTTAATTGAACAAAAATACAAGTAATGGACTCAATTGCATAAAATACACTTTAGTGGATGAATATTATAAATAGCAAACCCAAGTTTCAATGTTGGGTTAAGCATATATCCCTAGATGGGAGTGCAGAACCTTCTTATTACAGTGCATTGCTTTTGCTTTTTCTTAAGTAATTTGCCTGAAGATTATATAAATCATTTCAAATTGCGTTGAGGCAAAGGGGACAATTGAGAAAATTGCAAAATTTAAATTCAACAGAGTTTTGACAATTCACTTATCCCTAGCAGATTTTAAAATTCAAAAAATTGCAAAATTGAAATATTTTGATTTTTAAATTTATTGTTAATGTGGTTTGATTTAATTGGTGTGAAAAATATAATATTTGAATATGTTAATTGAACAAAAATACAAGTAATGGACTCAATTGCATAAAATACACTTTAGTGGATGAATATTATAAATAGCAAACCCAAGTTTCAATGTTGGGTTAAGCATATATCCCTAGATGGGAGTGCAGAACCTTCTTATTACAGTGCATTGCTTTTGCTTTTTCTTAAGTAATTTGCCTGAAGATTATATAAATCATTTCAAATTGCGTTGAGGCAAAGGAGACAATTGAGAAAATTGCAAAATTTAAATTCAACAGAGTTTTGACAATTCACTTATCCCTAGCAGATTTTAAAATTCAAAAAATTGCAAAATTGAAATATTTTGATTTTTAAATTTATTGTTAATGTGGTTTGATTTAATTGGTGTGAAAAATATAATATTTGAATATGTTAATTGAACAAAAATACAAGTAATGGACTCAATTGCATAAAATACACTTTAGTGGATGAATATTATAAATAGCAAACCCAAGTTTCAATGTTGGGTTAAGCATATATCCCTAGATGGGAGTGCAGAACCTTCTTATTACAGTGCATTGCTTTTGCTTTTTCTTAAGTAATTTGCCTGAAGATTATATAAATCATTTCAAATTGCGTTGAGGCAAAGGAGACAATTGAGAAAATTGCAAAATTTAAATTCAACAGAGTTTTGACAATTCACTTATCCCTAGCAGATTTTAAAATTCAAAAAATTGCAAAATTGAAATATTTTGATTTTTAAATTTATTGTTAATGTGGTTTGATTTAATTGGTGTGAAAAATATAATATTTGAATATGTTAATTGAACAAAAATACAAGTAATGGACTCAATTGCATAAAATACACTTTAGTGGATGAATATTATAAATAGCAAACCCAAGTTTCAATGTTGGGTTAAGCATATATCCCTAGATGGGAGTGCAGAACCTTCTTATTACAGTGCATTGCTTTTGCTTTTTCTTAAGTAATTTGCCTGAAGATTATATAAATCATTTCAAATTGCGTTGAGGCAAAGGAGACAATTGAGAAAATTGCAAAATTTAAATTCAACAGAGTTTTGACAATTCACTTATCCCTAGCAGATTTTAAAATTCAAAAAATTGCAAAATTGAAATATTTTGATTTTTAAATTTATTGTTAATGTGGTTTGATTTAATTGGTGTGAAAAATATAATATTTGAATATGTTAATTGAACAAAAATACAAGTAATGGACTCAATTGCATAAAATACACTTTAGTGGATGAATATTATAAATAGCAAACCCAAGTTTCAATGTTGGGTTAAGCATATATCCCTAGATGGGAGTGCAGAACCTTCTTATTACAGTGCATTGCTTTTGCTTTTTCTTAAGTAATTTGCCTGAAGATTATATAAATCATTTCAAATTGCGTTGAGGCAAAGGAGACAATTGAGAAAATTGCAAAATTTAAATTCAACAGAGTTTTGACAATTCACTTATCCCTAGCAGATTTTAAAATTCAAAAAATTGCAAAATTGAAATATTTTGATTTTTAAATTTATTGTTAATGTGGTTTGATTTAATTGGTGTGAAAAATATAATATTTGAATATGTTAATTGAACAAAAATACAAGTAATGGACTCAATTGCATAAAATACACTTTAGTGGATGAATATTATAAATAGCAAACCCAAGTTTCAATGTTGGGTTAAGCATATATCCCTAGATGGGAGTGCAGAACCTTCTTATTACAGTGCATTGCTTTTGCTTTTTCTTAAGTAATTTGCCTGAAGATTATATAAATCATTTCAAATTGCGTTGAGGCAAAGGAGACAATTGAGAAAATTGCAAAATTTAAATTCAACAGAGTTTTGACAATTCACTTATCCCTAGCAGATTTTAAAATTCAAAAAATTGCAAAATTGAAATATTTTGATTTTTAAATTTATTGTTAATGTGGTTTGATTTAATTGGTGTGAAAAATATAATATTTGAATATGTTAATTGAACAAAAATACAAGTAATGGACTCAATTGCATAAAATACACTTTAGTGGATGAATATTATAAATAGCAAACCCAAGTTTCAATGTTGGGTTAAGCATATATCCCTAGATGGGAGTGCAGAACCTTCTTATTACAGTGCATTGCTTTTGCTTTTTCTTAAGTAATTTGCCTGAAGATTATATAAATCATTTCAAATTGCGTTGAGGCAAAGGAGACAATTGAGAAAATTGCAAAATTTAAATTCAACAGAGTTTTGACAATTCACTTATCCCTAGCAGATTTTAAAATTCAAAAAATTGCAAAATTGAAATATTTTGATTTTTAAATTTATTGTTAATGTGGTTTGATTTAATTGGTGTGAAAAATATAATATTTGAATATGTTAATTGAACAAAAATACAAGTAATGGACTCAATTGCATAAAATACACTTTAGTGGATGAATATTATAAATAGCAAACCCAAGTTTCAATGTTGGGTTAAGCATATATCCCTAGATGGGAGTGCAGAACCTTCTTATTACAGTGCATTGCTTTTGCTTTTTCTTAAGTAATTTGGCTGAAAATTATATAAATCATTTCAAATTGCGTTGAGGCAAACATACAATTGCATAAAATACACTTTAGTGGATGAATATTATAAATAGCAAACCCAAGTTTCAATGTTGGGTTAAGCTTATATCCCTAGATGGGAGTGCAGAACCTTCTTATTACAGTGCATTGCTTTTGCTTTTTCTTAAGTAATTTGCCTGAAGATTATATAAATCATTTCAAATTGCGTTGAGGCAAAGAGGACAATTGAGAAAATTGCAAAATTTAAATTCAACAGAGTTTTGACAATTCACTTATCCCTAGCAGATTTTAAAATTCAAAAAATTGCAAAATTGAAATATTTTGATTTTTAAATTTATTGTTAATGTGGTTTGATTTAATTGGTGTGAAAAATATAATATTTGAATATGTTAATTGAACAAAAATACAAGTAATGGACTCAATTGCATAAAATACACTTTAGTGGATGAATATTATAAATAGCAAACCCAAGTTTCAATGTTGGGTTAAGCTTATATCCCTAGATGGGAGTGCAGAACCTTCTTATTACAGTGCATTGCTTTCGCTTTTTCTTAAGTAATTTGCCTGAAGATTATATAAATCATTTCAAATTGCGTTGAGGCAAAGGAGACAATTGAGAAAATTGCAAAATTTAAATTCAACAGAGTTTTGATAATTCACTTATCCCTAGCAAATTTTAAAAATTCAAAAATTGCAAATTGAAATATTTTGTTTTGAATTTATTTTTAATGTGGTTTGATTTAAGTGGTGCGAAAAATATAATATTTGAATATGTTAATTGAACAAAAATAAAGGTAATGGACTCAATTGCATAAAATACAATTTAGTGGATGAAATGTTAGAAATAGCAAACCCAAGTTTCAATGTTGGGTTAAGCATATATCCCTAGATGGGGAGTGCAGAACCTTCTTATTACAGTGCATTGCTTTTGCTTTTCTTAAGTAATTGGCTGAAGATTATATAAATCATTTCAAATTGCGTTGAGGCAAATGAGGACAATTGAGAAAATTGCAAAGATTTAAATTCAACAAGGTTTTGATAATTCACTTATTCCTAACAGATTTTAAAATTCAAAAATTGCAAAATTGAAAATTTTGATTTTTAAATTTATTGTTAATGTGGTTTGATTTAATTGGTGTGAAAAATATAATATTTGAATATGTTAATTGAACAAAATACAAGTAATGGACTCAATTGCATAAATACACTTTAGTGGATGAATATTAGAAATCGCAAACCCAAGTTTCAATGTTGGGTTAAGCTTATATCCCTAGATGGGAGTGCAGAACCTTCTTGATTACAGTGCATTGCTTTCGCTTTTCTTAAGTAATTTGCCTGCAAGATTGTATAAATCCTTTCAAATTGCGTTGAGGCAAAGGGGACAATTGAGAAAATTGCCAAATTTAAATTCAACAGAGTTTGACAATTCACTATCCCTAGCAGATTTTAAAATTCAAAAAATTGCAAAATTGAAATATTTTGATTTTAAATTTATTGTTAATGTGGTTTGATTTAATTGGTGCGAAAAATATAATATTTGAATATGTTAATTGAACAAAAATACAAGTAATGGACTCAATTGCATAAAATACACTTTAGTGGATGAATATTATAAATAGCAAACCCAAGTTTCAATGTTGGGTTAAGCTTATATCCTAGATGGGAGTGCAGAACCTTCTCATTACAGTGCATTGCTTTGCTTTTTCTTAAGTAATTTGTCTGAAGATTATATAAATCATTTCAAATTGCGTTGAGGCAAAGGGGACAATTGAGAAAATTGCAAAATTTAAATTCAACAGAGTTTTGACAATTCACTTATCCCTAGCAGATTTTAAATTCAAAAAATTGCAAAATTGAAATATTTTGATTTTTAAATTTATTATTAATGTGGTTTGATTTAATTGGTGTGAAAAATATAATATTTGAATATGTTAATTGAACAAAAATACAAGTAATGGACTCAATTGCATAAAATACACTTTAGTGGATGAATATTATAAATAGCAAACCCAAGTTTCAATGTTGGGTTAGCTATATCCCTAGATAGGAGTGCAGAACCTTCTTATTACAGTGCATTGCTTTCGCTTTTTCTTAAGTAATTTGCCTGAAGATTATATAAATCATTTCAAATTGCGTTGAGGCAAAGGAGACAATTGAGAAAATTGCAAATTTAAATTCAACAGAGTTTGACAATTCACTTATCCCTAGCAGATTTTAAAATTCAAAAAATTGCAAAATTGAAATATTTTGATTTTAAATTATTGTTAATTGTGGTTTGATTTAATTGGTGTGAAAAATATAATATTTGAATATGTTAATTGAACAAAATACAAGTAATTGGACTCAATTGCATAAAATACACTTTAGTGGATGAATATTATAATAGCAAACCCAAGTTTCAATGTTGGGTTAAGCTATATATCCCTAGATGGAGTGCAGAACCTTCTTATTACAGTGCATTGCTTTTGCTTTTTCTTAAGTAATTTGCCTGAAGATTATATAAATCATTTCAATTGCGTTGAGGCAAAGGAGACAATTGAGGAAAATTGCAAAATTTAAATTCAACAGAGTTTGACAATTCACTTATCCCTAGCAGATTTTAAAATTCAAAAAATTGCAAAATTGAAATATTTTGATTTTTAAATTTATTTTAATGTGGTTTGATTTAATTGGTGTGAAAAATATAATATTTGAATATGCTTAATTGAACAAAAAACAAGTAATGGACTCAATTGCATAAAATACACTTTAGTGGAATGAATATTATAAATAGCAAACCCAAGTTTCAATGTTGGGTTAAGCATATATCCCTAGATGGGAGTGCAGAACCTTCTTATTACAGTGCATTGCTTTCGCTTTTTTAAGTAATTTGCCTGAAGATTATATAAATCATTTCAAATTGCGTTGAGGCAATGGAGACAATTGAGAAAATTGCAAAATTTAAATTCAACAGAGTTTTGACAATTCACTTATCCCTAGCAGATTTTAAAATTCAAAAAATTGCAAAATTGAAATATTTTGATTTTTAAATTTATTGTTAATGTGGTTTGATTTAATTGGTGCGAAAAATATAATATTTGAATATGTTAATTGAACAAAAATACAAGTAATGGACTCAATTGCATAAAATACACTTTAGTGGATGAATATTATAAATAGCACAACCTAGGTTTCAATTGTTTGGGTTAAGCTTATATCCCTACATGGGGTGCAGAACCCTTTTCTGAATTACAGTGCATTGCTTATTCTTAGGTAATTTGCCTTGAAGAAATATATAAATTCATTTCAATTGTATCGTTGAGGCAATAGGGAGACAAGTGAGAAAATTGCAAATTTAAATTCAACAGAGTTTTGACAATTCAACTATCCCTAGCAGATTTTAAAGTTAAAAAAAATTGCAAAATTGAAATATTTTGATTGGTTAATTTAATTATTAATGTGGTTTGATTAATTGGTGTTGAAAAAGTATAATATTTGAATATGTTAATTGAACAAAAAATAAGTAATGGACTCAATTGCATAAAATACACTTTAGTGGATGAATATTATAAATAGCAAACCCAAGTTTCAATGTTGGGTTAAGCATATATCCCTAGATGGGAGTGCAGAACCTTCTTATTACAGTGCATTGCTTTTGCTTTTCTTAAGTAATTTGCCTGAAGATTATATAAATCATTTCAAATTGCGTAAGGCAAAGGAGACAATTGAGAAAATTGCAAAATTTAAATTCAACAGAGTTTGACAATTCACTTATCCCTAGCAGATTTTAAAATTCAAAAAATTGCAAAATTGAAATATTTTGATTTTTAAATTTATTTGTAATGTGGTTTGATTTAATTGGTGTGAAAATATAATATTTGAATATGTTAATTGAACAAAAATACAAGTAATGGACTCAATTGCATAAAAAACACTTTAGTGGATGAATATTATAAATAGCAAACCAAGTTTCAATGTTGGGTTAAGCATATATCCCTAGATGGGAGTGCAGAACCTTCTTATTACAGTGTATTGCTTTTCCTTTTTCTTAAGTAATTTGCCTGAAGATTATATAAATCATTTCAAATTGCGTTGAGGCAAATGAGACAATTGAGAAAATTGCAAAATTTAAATTCAAGAAAGTTTTGACAATTCACNAAATTCAAAAATACAAGTAATGACTAATTGCATAAATACATCTAGTGGAGAATATTATAATGTAGGAACCAAAGTTTCAATGTGGGGTTAAGCTTATAATCCCTAGATGGGGGGGCAGACTTCTGATTGCAAGTGCATTGCTTTCGCTTTTTTAGGTAATTTGGCCTGAAGATTTGTATAAATCATTTCAAATTGCGTTCAGTGCAAAGAGGACAATTGAGAGAAATCAAATTAAATTCAAGGTAGAGTTTGGACAATTCACTTATCCCTAGCAGATTTTAAAATTCAAAAAATTGCAAAATTGAAATATTTTGATTTTTAAATTTATTGTTAATGTGGTTTGATTTAATTGGTGTGAAAAATATAATATTTGAATATGTTAATTGAACAAAAATACAAGTAATGGACTCAATTGCATAAAATACACTTTAGTGGATGAATATTATAAATAGCAAACCCAAGTTTCAATGTTGGGTTAAGCTTATATCCCTAGATGGGAGTGCAGAACCTTCTTATTACAGTGCATTGCTTTTGCTTTTTCTTAAGTAATTTGCCTGAAGATTATATAAATCATTTCAAATTGCGTTGAGGCAAAGGGGACAATTGAGAAAATTGCAAAATTTAAATTCAACAGAGTTTTGACAATTCACTTATCCCTAGCAGATTTTAAAATTCAAAAAATTGCAAAATTGAAATATTTTGATTTTTAAATTTATTGTTAATGTGGTTTGATTTAATTGGTGTGAAAAATATAATATTTGAATATGTTAATTGAACAAAAATACAAGTAATGGACTCAATTGCATAAAATACACTTTAGTGGATGAATATTATAAATAGCAAACCCAAGTTTCAATGTTGGGTTAAGCTTATATCCCTAGATGGGAGTGCAGAACCTTCTTATTACAGTGCATTGCTTTTGCTTTTTCTTAAGTAATTTGCCTGAAGATTATATAAATCATTTCAAATTGCGTTGAGGCAAAGGGGACAATTGAGAAAATTGCAAAATTTAAATTCAACAGAGTTTTGACAATTCACTTATCCCTAGCAGATTTTAAAATTCAAAAAATTGCAAAATTGAAATATTTTGATTTTTAAATTTATTGTTAATGTGGTTTGATTTAATTGGTGTGAAAAATATAATATTTGAATATGTTAATTGAACAAAAATACAAGTAATGGACTCAATTGCATAAAATACACTTTAGTGGATGAATATTATAAATAGCAAACCCAAGTTTCAATGTTGGGTTAAGCATATATCCCTAGATGGGAGTGCAGAACCTTCTTATTACAGTGCATTGCTTTTGCTTTTTCTTAAGTAATTTGCCTGAAGATTATATAAATCATTTCAAATTGCGTTGAGGCAAAGGGGACAATTGAGAAAATTGCAAAATTTAAATTCAACAGAGTTTTGACAATTCACTTATCCCTAGCAGATTTTAAAATTCAAAAAATTGCAAAATTGAAATATTTTGATTTTTAAATTTATTGTTAATGTGGTTTGATTTAATTGGTGTGAAAAATATAATATTTGAATATGTTAATTGAACAAAAATACAAGTAATGGACTCAATTGCATAAAATACACTTTAGTGGATGAATATTATAAATAGCAAACCCAAGTTTCAATGTTGGGTTAAGCTTATATCCCTAGATGGGAGTGCAGAACCTTCTTATTACAGTGCATTGCTTTTGCTTTTTCTTAAGTAATTTGCCTGAAGATTATATAAATCATTTCAAATTGCGTTGAGGCAAAGGGGACAATTGAGAAAATTGCAAAATTTAAATTCAACAGAGTTTTGACAATTCACTTATCCCTAGCAGATTTTAAAATTCAAAAAATTGCAAAATTGAAATATTTTGATTTTTAAATTTATTGTTAATGTGGTTTGATTTAATTGGTGTGAAAAATATAATATTTGAATATGTTAATTGAACAAAAATACAAGTAATGGACTCAATTGCATAAAATACACTTTAGTGGATGAATATTATAAATAGCAAACCCAAGTTTCAATGTTGGGTTAAGCATATATCCCTAGATGGGAGTGCAGAACCTTCTTATTACAGTGCATTGCTTTTGCTTTTTCTTAAGTAATTTGCCTGAAGATTATATAAATCATTTCAAATTGCGTTGAGGCAAAGGGGACAATTGAGAAAATTGCAAAATTTAAATTCAACAGAGTTTTGACAATTCACTTATCCCTAGCAGATTTTAAAATTCAAAAAATTGCAAAATTGAAATATTTTGATTTTTAAATTTATTGTTAATGTGGTTTGATTTAATTGGTGTGAAAAATATAATATTTGAATATGTTAATTGAACAAAAATACAAGTAATGGACTCAATTGCATAAAATACACTTTAGTGGATGAATATTATAAATAGCAAACCCAAGTTTCAATGTTGGGTTAAGCATATATCCCTAGATGGGAGTGCAGAACCTTCTTATTACAGTGCATTGCTTTTGCTTTTTCTTAAGTAATTTGCCTGAAGATTATATAAATCATTTCAAATTGCGTTGAGGCAAAGGGGACAATTGAGAAAATTGCAAAATTTAAATTCAACAGAGTTTTGACAATTCACTTATCCCTAGCAGATTTTAAAATTCAAAAAATTGCAAAATTGAAATATTTTGATTTTTAAATTTATTATTAATGTGGTTTGATTTAATTGGTGTGAAAAATATAATATTTGAATATGTTAATTGAACAAAAATACAAGTAATGGACTCAATTGCATAAAATACACTTTAGTGGATGAATATTATAAATAGCAAACCCAAGTTTCAATGTTGGGTTAAGCTTATATCCCTAGATGGGAGTGCAGAACCTTCTTATTACAGTGCATTGCTTTTGCTTTTTCTTAAGTAATTTGCCTGAAGATTATATAAATCATTTCAAATTGCGTTGAGGCAAAGGGGACAATTGAGAAAATTGCAAAATTTAAATTCAACAGAGTTTTGACAATTCACTTATCCCTAGCAGATTTTAAAATTCAAAAAATTGCAAAATTGAAATATTTTGATTTTTAAATTTATTGTTAATGTGGTTTGATTTAATTGGTGTGAAAAATATAATATTTGAATATGTTAATTGAACAAAAATACAAGTAATGGACTCAATTGCATAAAATACACTTTAGTGGATGAATATTATAAATAGCAAACCCAAGTTTCAATGTTGGGTTAAGCTTATATCCCTAGATGGGAGTGCAGAACCTTCTTATTACAGTGCATTGCTTTTGCTTTTTCTTAAGTAATTTGCCTGAAGATTATATAAATCATTTCAAATTGCGTTGAGGCAAAGGGGACAATTGAGAAAATTGCAAAATTTAAATTCAACAGAGTTTTGACAATTCACTTATCCCTAGCAGATTTTAAAATTCAAAAAATTGCAAAATTGAAATATTTTGATTTTTAAATTTATTGTTAATGTGGTTTGATTTAATTGGTGTGAAAAATATAATATTTGAATATGTTAATTGAACAAAAATACAAGTAATGGACTCAATTGCATAAAATACACTTTAGTGGATGAATATTATAAATAGCAAACCCAAGTTTCAATGTTGGGTTAAGCTTATATCCCTAGATGGGAGTGCAGAACCTTCTTATTACAGTGCATTGCTTTTGCTTTTTCTTAAGTAATTTGCCTGAAGATTATATAAATCATTTCAAATTGCGTTGAGGCAAAGGGGACAATTGAGAAAATTGCAAAATTTAAATTCAACAGAGTTTTGACAATTCACTTATCCCTAGCAGATTTTAAAATTCAAAAAATTGCAAAATTGAAATATTTTGATTTTTAAATTTATTGTTAATGTGGTTTGATTTAATTGGTGTGAAAAATATAATATTTGAATATGTTAATTGAACAAAAATACAAGTAATGGACTCAATTGCATAAAATACACTTTAGTGGATGAATATTATAAATAGCAAACCCAAGTTTCAATGTTGGGTTAAGCATATATCCCTAGATGGGAGTGCAGAACCTTCTTATTACAGTGCATTGCTTTTGCTTTTTCTTAAGTAATTTGCCTGAAGATTATATAAATCATTTCAAATTGCGTTGAGGCAAAGGGGACAATTGAGAAAATTGCAAAATTTAAATTCAACAGAGTTTTGACAATTCACTTATCCTAGCAGATTTTAAAATTCAAAAAATTGCAAAATTGAAATATTTTGATTTTTAAATTTATTGTTAATGTGGTTTGATTTAATTGGTGTGAAAAATATAATATTTGAATATGTTAATTGAACAAAAATACAAGTAATGGACTCAATTGCATAAAATACACTTTAGTGGATGAATATTATAAATAGCAAACCCAAGTTTCAATGTTGGGTTAAGCTTATATCCCTAGATGGGAGTGCAGAACCTTCTTATTACAGTGCATTGCTTTTGCTTTTTCTTAAGTAATTTGCCTGAAGATTATATAAATCATTTCAAATTGCGTTGAGGCAAAGGGGACAATTGAGAAAATTGCAAAATTTAAATTCAACAGAGTTTTGACAATTCACTTATCCCTAGCAGATTTTAAAATTCAAAAAATTGCAAAATTGAAATATTTTGATTTTTAAATTTATTATTAATGTGGTTTGATTTAATTGGTGTGAAAAATATAATATTTGAATATGTTAATTGAACAAAAATACAAGTAATGGACTCAATTGCATAAAATACACTTTAGTGGATGAATATTATAAATAGCAAACCCAAGTTTCAATGTTGGGTTAAGCATATATCCCTAGATGGGAGTGCAGAACCTTCTTATTACAGTGCATTGCTTTTGCTTTTTCTTAAGTAATTTGCCTGAAGATTATATAAATCATTTCAAATTGCGTTGAGGCAAAGGAGACAATTGAGAAAATTGCAAAATTTAAATTCAACAGAGTTTTGACAATTCACTTATCCCTAGCAGATTTTAAAATTCAAAAAATTGCAAAATTGAAATATTTTGATTTTTAAATTTATTGTTAATGTGGTTTGATTTAATTGGTGTGAAAAATATAATATTTGAATATGTTAATTGAACAAAAATACAAGTAATGGACTCAATTGCATAAAATACACTTTAGTGGATGAATATTATAAATAGCAAACCCAAGTTTCAATGTTGGGTTAAGCATATATCCCTAGATGGGAGTGCAGAACCTTCTTATTACAGTGCATTGCTTTGCTTTTTCTTAAGTAATTTGCCTGAAGATTATATAAATCATTTCAAATTGCGTTGAGGCAAAGGGACAATTGAGAAAATTGCAAAATTTAAATTCAACAGAGTTTTGACAATTCACTTATCCCTAGCAGATTTTAAAATTCAAAAAATTGCAAAATTGAAATATTTTGATTTTTAAATTTATTGTTAATGTGGTTTGATTTAATTGGTGTGAAAAATATAATATTTGAATATGTTAATTGAACAAAAATACAAGTAATGGACTCAATTGCATAAAATACACTTTAGTGGATGAATATTATAAATAGCAAACCCAAGTTTCAATGTTGGGTTAAGCATATATCCCTAGATGGGAGTGCAGAACCTTCTTATTACAGTGCATTGCTTTTGCTTTTTCTTAAGTAATTTGCCTGAAGATTATATAAATCATTTCAAATTGCGTTGAGGCAAAGGGACAATTGAGAAAATTGCAAAATTTAAATTCAACAGAGTTTTGACAATTCACTTATCCCTAGCAGATTTTAAAATTCAAAAAATTGCAAAATTGAAATATTTTGATTTTTAAATTTATTGTTAATGTGGTTTGATTTAATTGGTGTGAAAAATATAATATTTGAATATGTTAATTGAACAAAAATACAAGTAATGGACTCAATTGCATAAAATACACTTTAGTGGATGAATATTATAAATAGCAAACCCAAGTTTCAATGTTGGGTTAAGCATATATCCCTAGATGGGAGTGCAGAACCTTCTTATTACAGTGCATTGCTTTGCTTTTTCTTAAGTAATTTGCCTGAAGATTATATAAATCATTTCAAATTGCGTTGAGGCAAAGGGACAATTGAGAAAATTGCAAAATTTAAATTCAACAGAGTTTTGACAATTCACTTATCCCTAGCAGATTTTAAAATTCAAAAAATTGCAAAATTGAAATATTTTGATTTTTAAATTTATTATTAATGTGGTTTGATTTAATTGGTGTGAAAAATATAATATTTGAATATGTTAATTGAACAAAAATACAAGTAATGGACTCAATTGCATAAAATACACTTTAGTGGATGAATATTATAAATAGCAAACCCAAGTTTCAATGTTGGGTTAAGCATATATCCCTAGATGGGAGTGCAGAACCTTCTTATTACAGTGCATTGCTTTTGCTTTTTCTTAAGTAATTTGCCTGAAGATTATATAAATCATTTCAAATTGCGTTGAGGCAAAGGGGACAATTGAGAAAATTGCAAAATTTAAATTCAACAGAGTTTTGACAATTCACTTATCCCTAGCAGATTTTAAAATTCAAAAAATTGCAAAATTGAAATATTTTGATTTTTAAATTTATTGTTAATGTGGTTTGATTTAATTGGTGTGAAAAATATAATATTTGAATATGTTAATTGAACAAAAATACAAGTAATGGACTCAATTGCATAAAATACACTTTAGTGGATGAATATTATAAATAGCAAACCCAAGTTTCAATGTTGGGTTAAGCATATATCCCTAGATGGGAGTGCAGAACCTTCTTATTACAGTGCATTGCTTTTGCTTTTTCTTAAGTAATTTGCCTGAAGATTATATAAATCATTTCAAATTGCGTTGAGGCAAAGGGACAATTGAGAAAATTGCAAAATTTAAATTCAACAGAGTTTTGACAATTCACTTATCCCTAGCAGATTTTAAAATTCAAAAAATTGCAAAATTGAAATATTTTGATTTTTAAATTTATTGTTAATGTGGTTTGATTTAATTGGTGTGAAAAATATAATATTTGAATATGTTAATTGAACAAAAATACAAGTAATGGACTCAATTGCATAAAATACACTTTAGTGGATGAATATTATAAATAGCAAACCCAAGTTTCAATGTTGGGTTAAGCATATATCCCTAGATGGGAGTGCAGAACCTTCTTATTACAGTGCATTGCTTTTGCTTTTTCTTAAGTAATTTGCCTGAAGATTATATAAATCATTTCAAATTGCGTTGAGGCAAAGGGGACAATTGAGAAAATTGCAAAATTTAAATTCAACAGAGTTTTGACAATTCACTTATCCCTAGCAGATTTTAAAATTCAAAAAATTGCAAAATTGAAATATTTTGATTTTTAAATTTATTGTTAATGTGGTTTGATTTAATTGGTGTGAAAAATATAATATTTGAATATGTTAATTGAACAAAAATACAAGTAATGGACTCAATTGCATAAAATACACTTTAGTGGATGAATATTATAAATAGCAAACCCAAGTTTCAATGTTGGGTTAAGCTTATATCCCTAGATGGGAGTGCAGAACCTTCTTATTACAGTGCATTGCTTTTGCTTTTTCTTAAGTAATTTGCCTGAAGATTATATAAATCATTTCAAATTGCGTTGAGGCAAAGGGACAATTGAGAAAATTGCAAAATTTAAATTCAACAGAGTTTTGACAATTCACTTATCCCTAGCAGATTTTAAAATTCAAAAAATTGCAAAATTGAAATATTTTGATTTTTAAATTTATTATTAATGTGGTTTGATTTAATTGGTGTGAAAAATATAATATTTGAATATGTTAATTGAACAAAAATACAAGTAATGGACTCAATTGCATAAAATACACTTTAGTGGATGAATATTATAAATAGCAAACCCAAGTTTCAATGTTGGGTTAAGCTTATATCCCTAGATGGGAGTGCAGAACCTTCTTATTACAGTGCATTGCTTTTGCTTTTTCTTAAGTAATTTGCCTGAAGATTATATAAATCATTTCAAATTGCGTTGAGGCAAAGGGACAATTGAGAAAATTGCAAAATTTAAATTCAACAGAGTTTTGACAATTCACTTATCCCTAGCAGATTTTAAAATTCAAAAAATTGCAAAATTGAAATATTTTGATTTTTAAATTTATTGTTAATGTGGTTTGATTTAATTGGTGTGAAAAATATAATATTTGAATATGTTAATTGAACAAAAATACAAGTAATGGACTCAATTGCATAAAATACACTTTAGTGGATGAATATTATAAATAGCAAACCCAAGTTTCAATGTTGGGTTAAGCATATATCCCTAGATGGGAGTGCAGAACCTTCTTATTACAGTGCATTGCTTTTGCTTTTTCTTAAGTAATTTGCCTGAAGATTATATAAATCATTTCAAATTGCGTTGAGGCAAAGGGACAATTGAGAAAATTGCAAAATTTAAATTCAACAGAGTTTTGACAATTCACTTATCCCTAGCAGATTTTAAAATTCAAAAAATTGCAAAATTGAAATATTTTGATTTTTAAATTTATTGTTAATGTGGTTTGATTTAATTGGTGTGAAAAATATAATATTTGAATATGTTAATTGAACAAAAATACAAGTAATGGACTCAATTGCATAAAATACACTTTAGTGGATGAATATTATAAATAGCAAACCCAAGTTTCAATGTTGGGTTAAGCTTATATCCCTAGATGGGAGTGCAGAACCTTCTTATTACAGTGCATTGCTTTTGCTTTTTCTTAAGTAATTTGCCTGAAGATTATATAAATCATTTCAAATTGCGTTGAGGCAAAGGGGACAATTGAGAAAATTGCAAAATTTAAATTCAACAGAGTTTTGACAATTCACTTATCCCTAGCAGATTTTAAAATTCAAAAAATTGCAAAATTGAAATATTTTGATTTTTAAATTTATTATTAATGTGGTTTGATTTAATTGGTGTGAAAAATATAATATTTGAATATGTTAATTGAACAAAAATACAAGTAATGGACTCAATTGCATAAAATACACTTTAGTGGATGAATATTATAAATAGCAAACCCAAGTTTCAATGTTGGGTTAAGCTTATATCCCTAGATGGGAGTGCAGAACCTTCTTATTACAGTGCATTGCTTTTGCTTTTTCTTAAGTAATTTGCCTGAAGATTATATAAATCATTTCAAATTGCGTTGAGGCAAAGGGGACAATTGAGAAAATTGCAAAATTTAAATTCAACAGAGTTTTGACAATTCACTTATCCCTAGCAGATTTTAAAATTCAAAAAATTGCAAAATTGAAATATTTTGATTTTTAAATTTATTGTTAATGTGGTTTGATTTAATTGGTGTGAAAAATATAATATTTGAATATGTTAATTGAACAAAAATACAAGTAATGGACTCAATTGCATAAAATACACTTTAGTGGATGAATATTATAAATAGCAAACCCAAGTTTCAATGTTGGGTTAAGCATATATCCCTAGATGGGAGTGCAGAACCTTCTTATTACAGTGCATTGCTTTTGCTTTTTCTTAAGTAATTTGCCTGAAGATTATATAAATCATTTCAAATTGCGTTGAGGCAAAGGGGACAATTGAGAAAATTGCAAAATTTAAATTCAACAGAGTTTTGACAATTCACTTATCCCTAGCAGATTTTAAAATTCAAAAAATTGCAAAATTGAAATATTTTGATTTTTAAATTTATTGTTAATGTGGTTTGATTTAATTGGTGTGAAAAATATAATATTTGAATATGTTAATTGAACAAAAATACAAGTAATGGACTCAATTGCATAAAATACACTTTAGTGGATGAATATTATAAATAGCAAACCCAAGTTTCAATGTTGGGTTAAGCATATATCCCTAGATGGGAGTGCAGAACCTTCTTATTACAGTGCATTGCTTTTGCTTTTTCTTAAGTAATTTGCCTGAAGATTATATAAATCATTTCAAATTGCGTTGAGGCAAAGGAGACAATTGAGAAAATTGCAAAATTTAAATTCAACAGAGTTTTGACAATTCACTTATCCCTAGCAGATTTTAAAATTCAAAAAATTGCAAAATTGAAATATTTTGATTTTTAAATTTATTATTAATGTGGTTTGATTTAATTGGTGTGAAAAATATAATATTTGAATATGTTAATTGAACAAAAATACAAGTAATGGACTCAATTGCATAAAATACACTTTAGTGGATGAATATTATAAATAGCAAACCCAAGTTTCAATGTTGGGTTAAGCTTATATCCCTAGATGGGAGTGCAGAACCTTCTTATTACAGTGCATTGCTTTTGCTTTTTCTTAAGTAATTTGCCTGAAGATTATATAAATCATTTCAAATTGCGTTGAGGCAAAGGGGACAATTGAGAAAATTGCAAAATTTAAATTCAACAGAGTTTTGACAATTCACTTATCCCTAGCAGATTTTAAAATTCAAAAAATTGCAAAATTGAAATATTTTGATTTTTAAATTTATTATTAATGTGGTTTGATTTAATTGGTGTGAAAAATATAATATTTGAATATGTTAATTGAACAAAAATACAAGTAATGGACTCAATTGCATAAAATACACTTTAGTGGATGAATATTATAAATAGCAAACCCAAGTTTCAATGTTGGGTTAAGCTTATATCCCTAGATGGGAGTGCAGAACCTTCTTATTACAGTGCATTGCTTTTGCTTTTTCTTAAGTAATTTGCCTGAAGATTATATAAATCATTTCAAATTGCGTTGAGGCAAAGGGGACAATTGAGAAAATTGCAAAATTTAAATTCAACAGAGTTTTGACAATTCACTTATCCCTAGCAGATTTTAAAATTCAAAAAATTGCAAAATTGAAATATTTTGATTTTTAAATTTATTGTTAATGTGGTTTGATTTAATTGGTGTGAAAAATATAATATTTGAATATGTTAATTGAACAAAAATACAAGTAATGGACTCAATTGCATAAAATACACTTTAGTGGATGAATATTATAAATAGCAAACCCAAGTTTCAATGTTGGGTTAAGCATATATCCCTAGATGGGAGTGCAGAACCTTCTTATTACAGTGCATTGCTTTTGCTTTTTCTTAAGTAATTTGCCTGAAGATTATATAAATCATTTCAAATTGCGTTGAGGCAAAGGGACAATTGAGAAAATTGCAAATTTAAATTCAACAGAGTTTTGACAATTCACTTATCCCTAGCAGATTTTAAAA
The DNA here is from genome assembly GCA_020883675.1 of Bruguiera gymnorhiza. NCBI lineage: Eukaryota > Viridiplantae > Streptophyta > Magnoliopsida > Malpighiales > Rhizophoraceae > Bruguiera > Bruguiera gymnorhiza. The sequence goes on along the minus strand of JAIRCJ010000241.1, from coordinate 95,335 downwards.
TTCAAAAAATTGCAAAATTGAAATATTTTGATTTTTAAATTTATTTTAATGTGGTTTGATTTAATTGGTGTGAAAAATATAATATTTGAATATGTTAATTGAACAAAAATACAAGTAATGGACTCAATTGCATAAAATACACTTTAGTGGATGAATATTATAAATAGCAAACCCAAGTTTCAATGTTGGGTTAAGCTTATATCCCTAGATGGGAGTGCAGAACCTTCTTATTACAGTGCATTGCTTTTGCTTTTTCTTAAGTAATTTGCCTGAAGATTATATAAATCATTTCAAATTGCGTTGAGGCAAAGGAGACAATTGAGAAAATTGCAAAATTTAAATTCAACAGAGTTTTGACAATTCACTTATCCCTAGCAGATTTTAAAATTCAAAAAATTGCAAAATTGAAATATTTTGATTTTTAAATTTATTGTTAATGTGGTTTGATTTAATTGGTGTGAAAAATATAATATTTGAATATGTTAATTGAACAAAAATACAAGTAATGGACTCAATTGCATAAAATACACTTTAGTGGATGAATATTATAAATAGCAAACCCAAGTTTCAATGTTGGGTTAAGCTTATATCCCTAGATGGGAGTGCAGAACCTTCTTATTACAGTGCATTGCTTTTGCTTTTTCTTAAGTAATTTGCTTGAAGATTATATAAATCATTTCAAATTGCGTTGAGGCAAAGGGGACAATTGAGAAAATTGCAAAATTTAAATTCAACAGAGTTTTGACAATTCACTTATCCCTAGCAGATTTTAAAATTCAAAAAATTGCAAAATTGAAATATTTTGATTTTTAAATTTATTGTTAATGTGGTTTGATTTAATTGGTGTGAAAAATATAATATTTGAATATGTTAATTGAACAAAAATACAAGTAATGGACTCAATTGCATAAAATACACTTTAGTGGATGAATATTATAAATAGCAAACCCAAGTTTCAATGTTGGGTTAAGCATATATCCCTAGATGGGAGTGCAGAACCTTCTTATTACAGTGCATTGCTTTTGCTTTTTCTTAAGTAATTTGCCTGAAGATTATATAAATCATTTCAAATTGCGTTGAGGCAAAGGGGACAATTGAGAAAATTGCAAAATTTAAATTCAACAGAGTTTTGACAATTCACTTATCCCTAGCAGATTTTAAAATTCAAAAAATTGCAAAATTGAAATATTTTGATTTTTAAATTTATTGTTAATGTGGTTTGATTTAATTGGTGTGAAAAATATAATATTTGAATATGTTAATTGAACAAAAATACAAGTAATGGACTCAATTGCATAAAATACACTTTAGTGGATGAATATTATAAATAGCAAACCCAAGTTTCAATGTTGGGTTAAGCATATATCCCTAGATGGGAGTGCAGAACCTTCTTATTACAGTGCATTGCTTTTGCTTTTTCTTAAGTAATTTGCCTGAAGATTATATAAATCATTTCAAATTGCGTTGAGGCAAAGGGACAATTGAGAAAATTGCAAAATTTAAATTCAACAGAGTTTTGACAATTCACTTATCCCTAGCAGATTTTAAAATTCAAAAAATTGCAAAATTGAAATATTTTGATTTTTAAATTTATTGTTAATGTGGTTTGATTTAATTGGTGTGAAAAATATAATATTTGAATATGTTAATTGAACAAAAATACAAGTAATGGACTCAATTGCATAAAATACACTTTAGTGGATGAATATTATAAATAGCAAACCCAAGTTTCAATGTTGGGTTAAGCTTATATCCCTAGATGGGAGTGCAGAACCTTCTTATTACAGTGCATTGCTTTTGCTTTTTCTTAAGTAATTTGCCTGAAGATTATATAAATCATTTCAAATTGCGTTGAGGCAAAGGAGACAATTGAGAAAATTGCAAAATTTAAATTCAACAGAGTTTTGACAATTCACTTATCCCTAGCAGATTTTAAAATTCAAAAAATTGCAAAATTGAAATATTTTGATTTTTAAATTTATTGTTAATGTGGTTTGATTTAATTGGTGTGAAAAATATAATATTTGAATATGTTAATTGAACAAAAATACAAGTAATGGACTCAATTGCATAAAATACACTTTAGTGGATGAATATTATAAATAGCAAACCCAAGTTTCAATGTTGGGTTAAGCTTATATCCCTAGATGGGAGTGCAGAACCTTCTTATTACAGTGCATTGCTTTTGCTTTTTCTTAAGTAATTTGCCTGAAGATTATATAAATCATTTCAAATTGCGTTGAGGCAAAGGGGACAATTGAGAAAATTGCAAAATTTAAATTCAACAGAGTTTTGACAATTCACTTATCCCTAGCAGATTTTAAAATTCAAAAAATTGCAAAATTGAAATATTTTGATTTTTAAATTTATTATTAATGTGGTTTGATTTAATTGGTGTGAAAAATATAATATTTGAATATGTTAATTGAACAAAATACAAGTAATGGACTCAATTGCATAAAATACACTTTAGTGGATGAATATTATAAATAGCAAACCCAAGTTTCAATGTTGGGTTAAGCATATATCCCTAGATGGGAGTGCAGAACCTTCTTATTACAGTGCATTGCTTTTGCTTTTTCTTAAGTAATTTGCCTGAAGATTATATAAATCATTTCAAATTGCGTTGAGGCAAAGGGGACAATTGAGAAAATTGCAAAATTTAAATTCAACAGAGTTTTGACAATTCACTTATCCCTAGCAGATTTTAAAATTCAAAAAATTGCAAAATTGAAATATTTTGATTTTTAAATTTATTGTTAATGTGGTTTGATTTAATTGGTGTGAAAAATATAATATTTGAATATGTTAATTGAACAAAAATACAAGTAATGGACTCAATTGCATAAAATACACTTTAGTGGATGAATATTATAAATAGCAAACCCAAGTTTCAATGTTGGGTTAAGCTTATATCCCTAGATGGGAGTGCAGAACCTTCTTATTACAGTGCATTGCTTTTGCTTTTTCTTAAGTAATTTGCCTGAAGATTATATAAATCATTTCAAATTGCGTTGAGGCAAAGGGGACAATTGAGAAAATTGCAAAATTTAAATTCAACAGAGTTTTGACAATTCACTTATCCCTAGCAGATTTTAAAATTCAAAAAATTGCAAAATTGAAATATTTTGATTTTTAAATTTATTGTTAATGTGGTTTGATTTAATTGGTGTGAAAAATATAATATTTGAATATGTTAATTGAACAAAAATACAAGTAATGGACTCAATTGCATAAAATACACTTTAGTGGATGAATATTATAAATAGCAAACCCAAGTTTCAATGTTGGGTTAAGCTTATATCCCTAGATGGGAGTGCAGAACCTTCTTATTACAGTGCATTGCTTTTGCTTTTTCTTAAGTAATTTGCCTGAAGATTATATAAATCATTTCAAATTGCGTTGAGGCAAAGGGGACAATTGAGAAAATTGCAAAATTTAAATTCAACAGAGTTTTGACAATTCACTTATCCCTAGCAGATTTTAAAATTCAAAAAATTGCAAAATTGAAATATTTTGATTTTTAAATTTATTATTAATGTGGTTTGATTTAATTGGTGTGAAAAATATAATATTTGAATATGTTAATTGAACAAAAATACAAGTAATGGACTCAATTGCATAAAATACACTTTAGTGGATGAATATTATAAATAGCAAACCCAAGTTTCAATGTTGGGTTAAGCTTATATCCCTAGATGGGAGTGCAGAACCTTCTTATTACAGTGCATTGCTTTTGCTTTTTCTTAAGTAATTTGCCTGAAGATTATATAAATCATTTCAAATTGCGTTGAGGCAAAGGGACAATTGAGAAAATTGCAAAATTTAAATTCAACAGAGTTTTGACAATTCACTTATCCCTAGCAGATTTTAAAATTCAAAAAATTGCAAAATTGAAATATTTTGATTTTTAAATTTATTGTTAATGTGGTTTGATTTAATTGGTGTGAAAAATATAATATTTGAATATGTTAATTGAACAAAAATACAAGTAATGGACTCAATTGCATAAAATACACTTTAGTGGATGAATATTATAAATAGCAAACCCAAGTTTCAATGTTGGGTTAAGCTTATATCCCTAGATGGGAGTGCAGAACCTTCTTATTACAGTGCATTGCTTTTGCTTTTTCTTAAGTAATTTGCCTGAAGATTATATAAATCATTTCAAATTGCGTTGAGGCAAAGGGGACAATTGAGAAAATTGCAAAATTTAAATTCAACAGAGTTTTGACAATTCACTTATCCCTAGCAGATTTTAAAATTCAAAAAATTGCAAAATTGAAATATTTTGATTTTTAAATTTATTATTAATGTGGTTTGATTTAATTGGTGTGAAAAATATAATATTTGAATATGTTAATTGAACAAAAATACAAGTAATGGACTCAATTGCATAAAATACACTTTAGTGGATGAATATTATAAATAGCAAACCCAAGTTTCAATGTTGGGTTAAGCTTATATCCCTAGATGGGAGTGCAGAACCTTCTTATTACAGTGCATTGCTTTTGCTTTTTCTTAAGTAATTTGCCTGAAGATTATATAAATCATTTCAAATTGCGTTGAGGCAAAGGGGACAATTGAGAAAATTGCAAAATTTAAATTCAACAGAGTTTTGACAATTCACTTATCCCTAGCAGATTTTAAAATTCAAAAAATTGCAAAATTGAAATATTTTGATTTTTAAATTTATTATTAATGTGGTTTGATTTAATTGGTGTGAAAAATATAATATTTGAATATGTTAATTGAACAAAAATACAAGTAATGGACTCAATTGCATAAAATACACTTTAGTGGATGAATATTATAAATAGCAAACCCAAGTTTCAATGTTGGGTTAAGCTTATATCCCTAGATGGAGTGCAGAACCTTCTTATTACAGTGCATTGCTTTTGCTTTTTCTTAAGTAATTTGCCTGAAGATTATATAAATCATTTCAAATTGCGTTGAGGCAAAGGGGACAATTGAGAAAATTGCAAAATTTAAATTCAACAGAGTTTTGACAATTCACTTATCCCTAGCAGATTTTAAAATTCAAAAAATTGCAAAATTGAAATATTTTGATTTTTAAATTTATTATTAATGTGGTTTGATTTAATTGGTGTGAAAAATATAATATTTGAATATGTTAATTGAACAAAAATACAAGTAATGGACTCAATTGCATAAAATACACTTTAGTGGATGAATATTATAAATAGCAAACCCAAGTTTCAATGTTGGGTTAAGCATATATCCCTAGATGGGAGTGCAGAACCTTCTTATTACAGTGCATTGCTTTTGCTTTTTCTTAAGTAATTTGCCTGAAGATTATATAAATCATTTCAAATTGCGTTGAGGCAAAGGGGACAATTGAGAAAATTGCAAAATTTAAATTCAACAGAGTTTTGACAATTCACTTATCCCTAGCAGATTTTAAAATTCAAAAAATTGCAAAATTGAAATATTTTGATTTTTAAATTTATTGTTAATGTGGTTTGATTTAATTGGTGTGAAAAATATAATATTTGAATATGTTAATTGAACAAAAATACAAGTAATGGACTCAATTGCATAAAATACACTTTAGTGGATGAATATTATAAATAGCAAACCCAAGTTTCAATGTTGGGTTAAGCTTATATCCCTAGATGGGAGTGCAGAACCTTCTTATTACAGTGCATTGCTTTTGCTTTTTCTTAAGTAATTTGCCTGAAGATTATATAAATCATTTCAAATTGCGTTGAGGCAAAGGAGACAATTGAGAAAATTGCAAAATTTAAATTCAACAGAGTTTTGACAATTCACTTATCCCTAGCAGATTTTAAAATTCAAAAAATTGCAAAATTGAAATATTTTGATTTTTAAATTTATTGTTAATGTGGTTTGATTTAATTGGTGTGAAAAATATAATATTTGAATATGTTAATTGAACAAAAATACAAGTAATGGACTCAATTGCATAAAATACACTTTAGTGGATGAATATTATAAATAGCAAACCCAAGTTTCAATGTTGGGTTAAGCTTATATCCCTAGATGGGAGTGCAGAACCTTCTTATTACAGTGCATTGCTTTTGCTTTTTCTTAAGTAATTTGCCTGAAGATTATATAAATCATTTCAAATTGCGTTGAGGCAAAGGGGACAATTGAGAAAATTGCAAAATTTAAATTCAACAGAGTTTTGACAATTCACTTATCCCTAGCAGATTTTAAAATTCAAAAAATTGCAAAATTGAAATATTTTGATTTTTAAATTTATTATTAATGTGGTTTGATTTAATTGGTGTGAAAAATATAATATTTGAATATGTTAATTGAACAAAAATACAAGTAATGGACTCAATTGCATAAAATACACTTTAGTGGATGAATATTATAAATAGCAAACCCAAGTTTCAATGTTGGGTTAAGCTTATATCCCTAGATGGGAGTGCAGAACCTTCTTATTACAGTGCATTGCTTTTGCTTTTTCTTAAGTAATTTGCCTGAAGATTATATAAATCATTTCAAATTGCGTTGAGGCAAAGGGGACAATTGAGAAAATTGCAAAATTTAAATTCAACAGAGTTTTGACAATTCACTTATCCCTAGCAGATTTTAAAATTCAAAAAATTGCAAAATTGAAATATTTTGATTTTTAAATTTATTGTTAATGTGGTTTGATTTAATTGGTGTGAAAAATATAATATTTGAATATGTTAATTGAACAAAAATACAAGTAATGGACTCAATTGCATAAAATACACTTTAGTGGATGAATATTATAAATAGCAAACCCAAGTTTCAATGTTGGGTTAAGCTTATATCCCTAGATGGGAGTGCAGAACCTTCTTATTACAGTGCATTGCTTTTGCTTTTTCTTAAGTAATTTGCCTGAAGATTATATAAATCATTTCAAATTGCGTTGAGGCAAAGGGGACAATTGAGAAAATTGCAAAATTTAAATTCAACAGAGTTTTGACAATTCACTTATCCCTAGCAGATTTTAAAATTCAAAAAATTGCAAAATTGAAATATTTTGATTTTTAAATTTATTATTAATGTGGTTTGATTTAATTGGTGTGAAAAATATAATATTTGAATATGTTAATTGAACAAAAATACAAGTAATGGACTCAATTGCATAAAATACACTTTAGTGGATGAATATTATAAATAGCAAACCCAAGTTTCAATGTTGGGTTAAGCATATATCCCTAGATGGGAGTGCAGAACCTTCTTATTACAGTGCATTGCTTTTGCTTTTTCTTAAGTAATTTGCCTGAAGATTATATAAATCATTTCAAATTGCGTTGAGGCAAAGGGGACAATTGAGAAAATTGCAAAATTTAAATTCAACAGAGTTTTGACAATTCACTTATCCCTAGCAGATTTTAAAATTCAAAAAATTGCAAAATTGAAATATTTTGATTTTTAAATTTATTGTTAATGTGGTTTGATTTAATTGGTGTGAAAAATATAATATTTGAATATGTTAATTGAACAAAAATACAAGTAATGGACTCAATTGCATAAAATACACTTTAGTGGATGAATATTATAAATAGCAAACCCAAGTTTCAATGTTGGGTTAAGCTTATATCCCTAGATGGGAGTGCAGAACCTTCTTATTACAGTGCATTGCTTTTGCTTTTTCTTAAGTAATTTGCCTGAAGATTATATAAATCATTTCAAATTGCGTTGAGGCAAAGGGACAATTGAGAAAATTGCAAAATTTAAATTCAACAGAGTTTTGACAATTCACTTATCCCTAGCAGATTTTAAAATTCAAAAAATTGCAAAATTGAAATATTTTGATTTTTAAATTTATTGTTAATGTGGTTTGATTTAATTGGTGTGAAAAATATAATATTTGAATATGTTAATTGAACAAAAATACAAGTAATGGACTCAATTGCATAAAATACACTTTAGTGGATGAATATTATAAATAGCAAACCCAAGTTTCAATGTTGGGTTAAGCATATATCCCTAGATGGGAGTGCAGAACCTTCTTATTACAGTGCATTGCTTTTGCTTTTTCTTAAGTAATTTGCCTGAAGATTATATAAATCATTTCAAATTGCGTTGAGGCAAAGGAGACAATTGAGAAAATTGCAAAATTTAAATTCAACAGAGTTTTGACAATTCACTTATCCCTAGCAGATTTTAAAATTCAAAAAATTGCAAAATTGAAATATTTTGATTTTTAAATTTATTGTTAATGTGGTTTGATTTAATTGGTGTGAAAAATATAATATTTGAATATGTTAATTGAACAAAAATACAAGTAATGGACTCAATTGCATAAAATACACTTTAGTGGATGAATATTATAAATAGCAAACCCAAGTTTCAATGTTGGGTTAAGCTTATATCCCTAGATGGGAGTGCAGAACCTTCTTATTACAGTGCATTGCTTTTGCTTTTTCTTAAGTAATTTGCCTGAAGATTATATAAATCATTTCAAATTGCGTTGAGGCAAAGGGGACAATTGAGAAAATTGCAAAATTTAAATTCAACAGAGTTTTGACAATTCACTTATCCCTAGCAGATTTTAAAATTCAAAAAATTGCAAAATTGAAATATTTTGATTTTTAAATTTATTGTTAATGTGGTTTGATTTAATTGGTGTGAAAAATATAATATTTGAATATGTTAATTGAACAAAAATACAAGTAATGGACTCAATTGCATAAAATACACTTTAGTGGATGAATATTATAAATAGCAAACCCAAGTTTCAATGTTGGGTTAAGCATATATCCCTAGATGGGAGTGCAGAACCTTCTTATTACAGTGCATTGCTTTTGCTTTTTCTTAAGTAATTTGCCTGAAGATTATATAAATCATTTCAAATTGCGTTGAGGCAAAGGGGACAATTGAGAAAATTGCAAAATTTAAATTCAACAGAGTTTTGACAATTCACTTATCCCTAGCAGATTTTAAAATTCAAAAAATTGCAAAATTGAAATATTTTGATTTTTAAATTTATTGTTAATGTGGTTTGATTTAATTGGTGTGAAAAATATAATATTTGAATATGTTAATTGAACAAAAATACAAGTAATGGACTCAATTGCATAAAATACACTTTAGTGGATGAATATTATAAATAGCAAACCCAAGTTTCAATGTTGGGTTAAGCTTATATCCCTAGATGGGAGTGCAGAACCTTCTTATTACAGTGCATTGCTTTTGCTTTTTCTTAAGTAATTTGCCTGAAGATTATATAAATCATTTCAAATTGCGTTGAGGCAAAGGGGACAATTGAGAAAATTGCAAAATTTAAATTCAACAGAGTTTTGACAATTCACTTATCCCTAGCAGATTTTAAAATTCAAAAAATTGCAAAATTGAAATATTTTGATTTTTAAATTTATTGTTAATGTGGTTTGATTTAATTGGTGTGAAAAATATAATATTTGAATATGTTAATTGAACAAAAATACAAGTAATGGACTCAATTGCATAAAATACACTTTAGTGGATGAATATTATAAATAGCAAACCCAAGTTTCAATGTTGGGTTAAGCATATATCCCTAGATGGGAGTGCAGAACCTTCTTATTACAGTGCATTGCTTTTGCTTTTTCTTAAGTAATTTGCCTGAAGATTATATAAATCATTTCAAATTGCGTTGAGGCAAAGGGACAATTGAGAAAATTGCAAAATTTAAATTCAACAGAGTTTTGACAATTCACTTATCCCTAGCAGATTTTAAAATTCAAAAAATTGCAAAATTGAAATATTTTGATTTTTAAATTTATTGTTAATGTGGTTTGATTTAATTGGTGTGAAAAATATAATATTTGAATATGTTAATTGAACAAAAATACAAGTAATGGACTCAATTGCATAAAATACACTTTAGTGGATGAATATTATAAATAGCAAACCCAAGTTTCAATGTTGGGTTAAGCTTATATCCCTAGATGGGAGTGCAGAACCTTCTTATTACAGTGCATTGCTTTTGCTTTTTCTTAAGTAATTTGCCTGAAGATTATATAAATCATTTCAAATTGCGTTGAGGCAAAGGGACAATTGAGAAAATTGCAAAATTTAAATTCAACAGAGTTTTGACAATTCACTTATCCCTAGCAGATTTTAAAATTCAAAAAATTGCAAAATTGAAATATTTTGATTTTTAAATTTATTGTTAATGTGGTTTGATTTAATTGGTGTGAAAAATATAATATTTGAATATGTTAATTGAACAAAAATACAAGTAATGGACTCAATTGCATAAAATACACTTTAGTGGATGAATATTATAAATAGCAAACCCAAGTTTCAATGTTGGGTTAAGCTTATATCCCTAGATGGGAGTGCAGAACCTTCTTATTACAGTGCATTGCTTTTGCTTTTTCTTAAGTAATTTGCCTGAAGATTATATAAATCATTTCAAATTGCGTTGAGGCAAAGGGGACAATTGAGAAAATTGCAAAATTTAAATTCAACAGAGTTTTGACAATTCACTTATCCCTAGCAGATTTTAAAATTCAAAAAATTGCAAAATTGAAATATTTTGATTTTTAAATTTATTGTTAATGTGGTTTGATTTAATTGGTGTGAAAAATATAATATTTGAATATGTTAATTGAACAAAAATACAAGTAATGGACTCAATTGCATAAAATACACTTTAGTGGATGAATATTATAAATAGCAAACCCAAGTTTCAATGTTGGGTTAAGCATATATCCCTAGATGGGAGTGCAGAACCTTCTTATTACAGTGCATTGCTTTTGCTTTTTCTTAAGTAATTTGCCTGAAGATTATATAAATCATTTCAAATTGCGTTGAGGCAAAGGAGACAATTGAGAAAATTGCAAAATTTAAATTCAACAGAGTTTTGACAATTCACTTATCCCTAGCAGATTTTAAAATTCAAAAAATTGCAAAATTGAAATATTTTGATTTTTAAATTTATTGTTAATGTGGTTTGATTTAATTGGTGTGAAAAATATAATATTTGAATATGTTAATTGAACAAAAATACAAGTAATGGACTCAATTGCATAAAATACACTTTAGTGGATGAATATTATAAATAGCAAACCCAAGTTTCAATGTTGGGTTAAGCTTATATCCCTAGATGGAGTGCAGAACCTTCTTATTACAGTGCATTGCTTTTGCTTTTTCTTAAGTAATTTGCCTGAAGATTATATAAATCATTTCAAATTGCGTTGAGGCAAAGGGGACAATTGAGAAAATTGCAAAATTTAAATTCAACAGAGTTTTGACAATTCACTTATCCCTAGCAGATTTTAAAATTCAAAAATTGCAAAATTGAAATATTTTGATTTTTAAATTTATTGTTAATGTGGTTTGATTTAATTGGTGTGAAAAATATAATATTTGAATATGTTAATTGAACAAAAATACAAGTAATGGACTCAATTGCATAAAATACACTTTAGTGGATGAATATTATAAATAGCAAACCCAAGTTTCAATGTTGGGTTAAGCATATATCCCTAGATGGGAGTGCAGAACCTTCTTATTACAGTGCATTGCTTTTGCTTTTTCTTAAGTAATTTGCCTGAAGATTATATAAATCATTTCAAATTGCGTTGAGGCAAAGGGGACAATTGAGAAAATTGCAAAATTTAAATTCAACAGAGTTTTGACAATTCACTTATCCCTAGCAGATTTTAAAATTCAAAAAATTGCAAAATTGAAATATTTTGATTTTTAAATTTATTGTTAATGTGGTTTGATTTAATTGGTGTGAAAAATATAATATTTGAATATGTTAATTGAACAAAAATACAAGTAATGGACTCAATTGCATAAAATACACTTTAGTGGATGAATATTATAAATAGCAAACCCAAGTTTCAATGTTGGGTTAAGCATATATCCCTAGATGGGAGTGCAGAACCTTCTTATTACAGTGCATTGCTTTTGCTTTTTCTTAAGTAATTTGCCTGAAGATTATATAAATCATTTCAAATTGCGTTGAGGCAAAGGGGACAATTGAGAAAATTGCAAATTTAAATTCAACAGAGTTTTGACAATTCACTTATCCCTAGCAGATTTTAAAATTCAAAAAATTGCAAAATTGAAATATTTTGATTTTTAAATTTATTGTTAATGTGGTTTGATTTAATTGGTGTGAAAAATATAATATTTGAATATGTTAATTGAACAAAAATACAAGTAATGGACTCAATTGCATAAAATACACTTTAGTGGATGAATATTATAAATAGCAAACCCAAGTTTCAATGTTGGGTTAAGCATATATCCCTAGATGGGAGTGCAGAACCTTCTTATTACAGTGCATTGCTTTGCTTTTTCTTAAGTAATTTGCCTGAAGATTATATAAATCATTTCAAATTGCGTTGAGGCAAAGGGGACAATTGAGAAAATTGCAAAATTTAAATTCAACAGAGTTTTGACAATTCACTTATCCCTAGCAGATTTTAAAATTCAAAAAATTGCAAAATTGAAATATTTTGATTTTTAAATTTATTGTTAATGTGGTTTGATTTAATTGGTGTGAAAAATATAATATTTGAATATGTTAATTGAACAAAAATACAAGTAATGGACTCAATTGCATAAAATACACTTTAGTGGATGAATATTATAAATAGCAAACCCAAGTTTCAATGTTGGGTTAAGCTTATATCCCTAGATGGGAGTGCAGAACCTTCTTATTACAGTGCATTGCTTTTGCTTTTTCTTAAGTAATTTGCCTGAAGATTATATAAATCATTTCAAATTGCGTTGAGGCAAAGGGACAATTGAGAAAATTGCAAAATTTAAATTCAACAGAGTTTTGACAATTCACTTATCCCTAGCAGATTTTAAAATTCAAAAAATTGCAAATTGAAATATTTTGATTTTTAAATTTATTGTTAATGTGGTTTGATTTAATTGGTGTGAAAAATATAATATTTGAATATGTTAATTGAACAAAATACAAGTAATGGACTCAATTGCATAAAATACACTTTAGTGGATGAATATTATAAATAGCAAACCCAAGTTTCAATGTTGGGTTAAGCTTATATCCCTAGATGGGAGTGCAGAACCTTCTTATTACAGTGCATTGCTTTTGCTTTTTCTTAAGTAATTTGCCTGAAGATTATATAAATCATTTCAAATTGCGTTGAGGCAAAGGGGACAATTGAGAAAATTGCAAAATTTAAATTCAACAGAGTTTTGACAATTCACTTATCCCTAGCAGATTTTAAAATTCAAAAAATTGCAAAATTGAAATATTTTGATTTTTAAATTTATTATTAATGTGGTTTGATTTAATTGGTGTGAAAAATATAATATTTGAATATGTTAATTGAACAAAAATACAAGTAATGGACTCAATTGCATAAAATACACTTTAGTGGATGAATATTATAAATAGCAAACCCAAGTTTCAATGTTGGGTTAAGCTTATATCCCTAGATGGGAGTGCAGAACCTTCTTATTACAGTGCATTGCTTTTGCTTTTTCTTAAGTAATTTGCCTGAAGATTATATAAATCATTTCAAATTGCGTTGAGGCAAAGGGACAATTGAGAAAATTGCAAAATTTAAATTCAACAGAGTTTTGACAATTCACTTATCCCTAGCAGATTTTAAAATTCAAAAAATTGCAAAATTGAAATATTTTGATTTTTAAATTTATTGTTAATGTGGTTTGATTTAATTGGTGTGAAAAATATAATATTTGAATATGTTAATTGAACAAAAATACAAGTAATGGACTTCAATTGCATAAAATACACTTTAGTGGATGAATATTATAAATAGCAAACCCAAGTTTCAATGTTGGGTTAAGCTTATATCCCTAGATGGGAGTGCAGAACCTTCTTATTACAGTGCATTGCTTTTGCTTTTTCTTAAGTAATTTGCCTGAAGATTATATAAATCATTTCAAATTGCGTTGAGGCAAAGGAGACAATTGAGAAAATTGCAAAATTTAAATTCAACAGAGTTTTGACAATTCACTTATCCCTAGCAGATTTTAAAATTCAAAAAATTGCAAAATTGAAATATTTTGATTTTTAAATTTATTGTTAATGTGGTTTGATTTAATTGGTGTGAAAAATATAATATTTGAATATGTTAATTGAACAAAAATACAAGTAATGGACTCAATTGCATAAAATACACTTTAGTGGATGAATATTATAAATAGCAAACCCAAGTTTCAATGTTGGGTTAAGCTTATATCCCTAGATGGAGTGCAGAACCTTCTTATTACAGTGCATTGCTTTTGCTTTTTCTTAAGTAATTTGCCTGAAGATTATATAAATCATTTCAAATTGCGTTGAGGCAAAGGGGACAATTGAGGAAAATTGCAAAATTTAAATTCAACAGAGTTTTGACAATTCACTTATCCCTAGCAGATTTTAAAATTCAAAAAATTGCAAAATTGAAATATTTTGATTTTAAATTTATTGTTAATGTGGTTTGATTTAATTGGTGTGAAAAATATAATATTTGAATATGTTAATTGAACAAAAATACAAGTAATGGACTCAATTGCATAAAATACACTTTAGTGGATGAATATTATAAATAGCAAACCCAAGTTTCAATGTTGGGTTAAGCTTATATCCCTAGATGGGAGTGCAGAACCTTCTTATTACAGTGCATTGCTTTTGCTTTTTCTTAAGTAATTTGCTGAAGATTATATAAATCATTTCAAATTGCGTTGAGGCAAAGGGGACAATTGAGAAAATTGCAAAATTTAAATTCAACAGAGTTTTGACAATTCACTTATCCCTAGCAGATTTTAAAATTCAAAAAATTGCAAAATTGAAATATTTTGATTTTTAAATTTATTGTTAATGTGGTTTGATTTAATTGGTGTGAAAAATATAATATTTGAATATGTTAATTGAACAAAAATACAAGTAATGGACTCAATTGCATAAAATACACTTTAGTGGATGAATATTATAAATAGCAAACCCAAGTTTCAATGTTGGGTTAAGCTTATATCCCTAGATGGGAGTGCAGAACCTTCTTATTACAGTGCATTGCTTTTGCTTTTTCTTAAGTAATTTGCCTGAAGATTATATAAATCATTTCAAATTGCGTTGAGGCAAAGGGACAATTGAGAAAATTGCAAAATTTAAATTCAACAGAGTTTTGACAATTCACTTATCCCTAGCAGATTTTAAAATTCAAAAAATTGCAAAATTGAAATATTTTGATTTTTAAATTTATTGTTAATGTGGTTTGATTTAATTGGTGTGAAAAATATAATATTTGAATATGTTAATTGAACAAAAATACAAGTAATGGACTCAATTGCATAAAATACACTTTAGTGGATGAATATTATAAATAGCAAACCCAAGTTTCAATGTTGGGTTAAGCATATATCCCTAGATGGGAGTGCAGAACCTTCTTATTACAGTGCATTGCTTTTGCTTTTTCTTAAGTAATTTGCCTGAAGATTATATAAATCATTTCAAATTGCGTTGAGGCAAAGGAGACAATTGAGAAAATTGCAAAATTTAAATTCAACAGAGTTTTGACAATTCACTTATCCCTAGCAGATTTTAAAATTCAAAAAATTGCAAAATTGAAATATTTTGATTTTTAAATTTATTGTTAATGTGGTTTGATTTAATTGGTGTGAAAAATATAATATTTGAATATGTTAATTGAACAAAAATACAAGTAATGGACTCAATTGCATAAAATACACTTTAGTGGATGAATATTATAAATAGCAAACCCAAGTTTCAATGTTGGGTTAAGCATATATCCCTAGATGGGAGTGCAGAACCTTCTTATTACAGTGCATTGCTTTGCTTTTTCTTAAGTAATTTGCCTGAAGATTATATAAATCATTTCAAATTGCGTTGAGGCAAAGGGGACAATTGAGAAAATTGCAAAATTTAAATTCAACAGAGTTTTGACAATTCACTTATCCCTAGCAGATTTTAAAATTCAAAAAATTGCAAAATTGAAATATTTTGATTTTTAAATTTATTGTTAATGTGGTTTGATTTAATTGGTGTGAAAAATATAATATTTGAATATGTTAATTGAACAAAAATACAAGTAATGGACTCAATTGCATAAAATACACTTTAGTGGATGAATATTATAAATAGCAAACCCAAGTTTCAATGTTGGGTTAAGCATATATCCCTAGATGGGAGTGCAGAACCTTCTTATTACAGTGCATTGCTTTTGCTTTTTCTTAAGTAATTTGCCTGAAGATTATATAAATCATTTCAAATTGCGTTGAGGCAAAGGGACAATTGAGAAAATTGCAAAATTTAAATTCAACAGAGTTTTGACAATTCACTTATCCCTAGCAGATTTTAAAATTCAAAAATTGCAAAATTGAAATATTTTGATTTTAAATTTATTGTTAATGTGGTTTGATTTAATTGGTGTGAAAAATATAATATTTGAATATGTTAATTGAACAAAAATACAAGTAATGGACTCAATTGCATAAAATACACTTTAGTGGATGAATATTATAAATAGCAAACCCAAGTTTCAATGTTGGTTAAGCTTATATCCCTAGATGGGAGTGCAGAACCTTCTTATTACAGTGCATTGCTTTTGCTTTTTCTTAAGTAATTTGCCTGAAGATTATATAAATCATTTCAAATTGCGTTGAGGCAAAGGGGACAATTGAGAAAATTGCAAATTTAAATTCAACAGAGTTTTGACAATTCACTTATCCCTAGCAGATTTTAAAATTCAAAAAATTGCAAAATTGAAATATTTTGATTTTTAAATTTATTATTAATGTGGTTTGATTTAATTGGTGTGAAAAATATAATATTTGAATATGTTAATTGAACAAAAATACAAGTAATGGACTCAATTGCATAAAATACACTTTAGTGGATGAATATTACAAATAGCAAACCCAAGTTTCAATGTTGGGTTAAGCATATATCCCTAGATGGGAGTGCAGAACCTTCTTATTACAGTGCATTGCTTTTGCTTTTTCTTAAGTAATTTGCCTGAAGATTATATAAATCATTTCAAATTGCGTTGAGGCAAAGGGGACAATTGAGAAAATTGCAAAATTTAAATTCAACAGAGTTTGACAATTCACTATCCCTAGCAGATTTTAAAATTCAAAAAATTGCAAAATTGAAATATTTTGATTTTTAAATTTATTGTTAATGTGGTTTGATTTAATTGGTGTGAAAATATAATATTTGAATATGTTAATTGAACAAAAATACAAGTAATGGACTCAATTGCATAAAATACACTTTAGTGGATGAATATTATAAATAGCAAACCCAAGTTTCAATGTTGGGTTAAGCTTATATCCCTAGATGGGAGTGCAGAACCTTCTTATTACAGTGCATTGCTTTTGCTTTTTCTTAAGTAATTTGCCTGAAGATTATATAAATCATTTCAAATTGCGTTGAGGCAAAGGGGACAATTGAGAAAATTGCAAAATTTAAATTCAACAGAGTTTTGACAATTCACTTATCCCTAGCAGATTTTAAAATTCAAAAAATTGCAAAATTGAATATTTTGATTTTTAAATTTATTGTTAATGTGGTTTGATTTAATTGGTGTGAAAAATATAATATTTGAATATGTTAATTGAACAAAAATACAAGTAATGGACTCAATTGCATAAAATACACTTTAGTGGATGAATATTATAAATAGCAAACCCAAGTTTCAATGTTGGGTTAAGCATATATCCCTAGATGGGAGTGCAGAAACCTTCTTATTACAGTGCATTGCTTTTGCTTTTTCTTAAGTAATTTGCCTGAAGATTATATAAATCATTTCAAATTGCGTTGAGGCAAAGGGGACAATTGAGAAAATTGCAAAATTTAAATTCAACAGAGTTTTGACAATTCACTTATCCCTAGCAGATTTTAAAATTCAAAAATTGCAAAATTGAAATATTTTGATTTTAAATTTTTGTTAATGTGGTTTGATTTAATTGGTGTGAAAAATATAATATTTGAATATGTTAATTGAACAAAAATACAAGTAATGGACTCAATTGCATAAAATACACTTTAGTGGATGAATATTATAAATAGCAAACCCAAGTTTCAATGTTGGGTTAAGCTTATATCCCTAGATGGGAGTGCAGAACCTTCTTATTACAGTGCATTGCTTTTGCTTTTTCTTAAGTAATTTGCCTGAAGATTATATAAATCATTTCAAATTGCGTTGAGGCAAAGGGGACAATTGAGAAAATTGCAAAATTTAAATTCAACAGAGTTTTGACAATTCACTTATCCCTAGCAGATTTTAAAATTCAAAAATTGCAAATTGAAATATTTTGATTTTTAAATTTATTATTAATGTGGTTTGATTTAATTGGTGTGAAAAATATAATATTTGAATATGTTAATTGAACAAAAATACAAGTAATGGACTCAATTGCATAAAATACACTTTAGTGGATGAATATTATAAATAGCAAACCCAAGTTTCAATGTTGGGTTAAGCATATATCCCTAGATGGGAGTGCAGAACCTTCTTATTACAGTGCATTGCTTTTGCTTTTTCTTAAGTAATTTGCCTGAAGATTATATAAATCATTTCAAATTGCGTTGAGGCAAAGGGGACAATTGAGAAAATTGCAAAATTTAAATTCAACAGAGTTTTGACAATTCACTTATCCCTAGCAGATTTTAAAATTCAAAAAATTGCAAAATTGAAATATTTTGATTTTTAAATTTATTGTTAATGTGGTTTGATTTAATTGGTGTGAAAAATATAATATTTGAATATGTTAATTGAACAAAAATACAAGTAATGGACTCAATTGCATAAAATACACTTTAGTGGATGAATATTATAAATAATTTCAATGTTTAAGAAGATGGAGTGCAACCTTCTTAACAGGTTTGAAAATTTCATTTCAAAACAGAGTTTGCAGATTTTCAAATTATCCTAGCAATTTTAAAATTCAAAAAATTGCAAATTGAAATTTTTAATTTTTCAATTTATTGTTAATGTGGTTTGATTTAATTGGTGTGAAAAATATAATATTTGAATATGTTAATTGAACAAAAATACAAGTAATGGACTCAATTGCATAAAATACACTTTAGTGGATGAATATTATAAATAGCAAACCCAAGTTTCAATGTTGGGTTAAGCATATATCCCTAGATGGGAGTGCAGAACCTTCTTATTACAGTGCATTGCTTTTGCTTTTTCTTAAGTAATTTGCCTGAAGATTATATAAATCATTTCAAATTGCGTTGAGGCAAAGGAGACAATTGAGAAAATTGCAAAATTTAAATTCAACAGAGTTTTGACAATTCACTTATCCCTAGCAGATTTTAAAATTCAAAAAATTGCAAAATTGAAATATTTTGATTTTTAAATTTATTGTTAATGTGGTTTGATTTAATTGGTGTGAAAAATATAATATTTGAATATGTTAATTGAACAAAAATACAAGTAATGGACTCAATTGCATAAAATACACTTTAGTGGATGAATATTATAAATAGCAAACCCAAGTTTCAATGTTGGGTTAAGCTTATATCCCTAGATGGGAGTGCAGAACCTTCTTATTACAGTGCATTGCTTTTGCTTTTTCTTAAGTAATTTGCCTGAAGATTATATAAATCATTTCAAATTGCGTTGAGGCAAAGGGGACAATTGAGAAAATTGCAAAATTTAAATTCAACAGAGTTTTGACAATTCACTTATCCCTAGCAGATTTTAAAATTCAAAAATTGCAAATTGAAATATTTTGATTTTTAAAATTTATTATTAATGTGGTTTGATTTAATTGGTGTGAAAAATATAATATTTGAATATGTTAATTGAACAAAAATACAAGTAATGGACTCAATTGCATAAAATACACTTTAGTGGATGAATATTAAATAGAGCNTTTCAAATGTTGAGCATTAAGCTTATATCCCTAATGGGAGTGCAAGACCTTCTTATTACATGTGCATTGCTTTGCTTTTTCTTAAGTATTTGCCTGAAGATTATATAAATCATTTCAAATTGCGTTGAGGCAAAGGGGACAATTGAGAAAATTGCAAAATTTAAATTCAACAGAGTTTTGACAATTCACTTATCCCTAGCAGATTTTAAAATTCAAAAAATTGCAAAATTGAAATATTTTGATTTTTAAATTTATTGTTAATGTGGTTTGATTTAATTGGTGTGAAAAATATAATATTTGAATATGTTAATTGAACAAAAATACAAGTAATGGACTCAATTGCATAAAATACACTTTAGTGGATGAATATTATAAATAGCAAACCCAAGTTTCAATGTTGGGTTAAGCATATATCCCTAGATGGGAGTGCAGAACCTTCTTATTACAGTGCATTGCTTTTGCTTTTTCTTAAGTAATTTGCCTGAAGATTATATAAATCATTTCAAATTGCGTTGAGGCAAAGGGGACAATTGAGAAAATTGCAAAATTTAAATTCAACAGAGTTTTGACAATTCACTTATCCCTAGCAGATTTTAAAATTCAAAAAATTGCAAAATTGAAATATTTTGATTTTTAAATTTATTGTTAATGTGGTTTGATTTAATTGGTGTGAAAAATATAATATTTGAATATGTTAATTGAACAAAAATACAAGTAATGGACTCAATTGCATAAAATACACTTTAGTGGATGAATATTATAAATAGCAAACCCAAGTTTCAATGTTGGGTTAAGCTTATATCCCTAGATGGGAGTGCAGAACCTTCTTATTACAGTGCATTGCTTTTGCTTTTTCTTAAGTAATTTGCCTGAAGATTATATAAATCATTTCAAATTGCGTTGAGGCAAAGGGGACAATTGAGAAAATTGCAAAATTTAAATTCAACAGAGTTTTGACAATTCACTTATCCCTAGCAGATTTTAAAATTCAAAAAATTGCAAAATTGAAATATTTTGATTTTTAAATTTATTGTTAATGTGGTTTGATTTAATTGGTGTGAAAAATATAATATTTGAATATGTTAATTGAACAAAAATACAAGTAATGGACTCAATTGCATAAAATACACTTTAGTGGATGAATATTATAAATAGCAAACCCAAGTTTCAATGTTGGGTTAAGCTTATATCCCTAGATGGGAGTGCAGAACCTTCTTATTACAGTGCATTGCTTTTGCTTTTTCTTAAGTAATTTGCCTGAAGATTATATAAATCATTTCAAATTGCGTTGAGGCAAAGGGGACAATTGAGAAAATTGCAAAATTTAAATTCAACAGAGTTTTGACAATTCACTTATCCCTAGCAGATTTTAAAATTCAAAAAATTGCAAAATTGAAATATTTTGATTTTTAAATTTATTGTTAATGTGGTTTGATTTAATTGGTGTGAAAAATATAATATTTGAATATGTTAATTGAACAAAAATACAAGTAATGGACTCAATTGCATAAAATACACTTTAGTGGATGAATATTATAAATAGCAAACCCAAGTTTCAATGTTGGGTTAAGCATATATCCCTAGATGGGAGTGCAGAACCTTCTTATTACAGTGCATTGCTTTTGCTTTTTCTTAAGTAATTTGCCTGAAGATTATATAAATCATTTCAAATTGCGTTGAGGCAAAGGAGACAATTGAGAAAATTGCAAAATTTAAATTCAACAGAGTTTTGACAATTCACTTATCCCTAGCAGATTTTAAAATTCAAAAAATTGCAAAATTGAAATATTTTGATTTTTAAATTTATTGTTAATGTGGTTTGATTTAATTGGTGTGAAAAATATAATATTTGAATATGTTAATTGAACAAAAATACAAGTAATGGACTCAATTGCATAAAATACACTTTAGTGGATGAATATTATAAATAGCAAACCCAAGTTTCAATGTTGGGTTAAGCTTATATCCCTAGATGGGAGTGCAGAACCTTCTTATTACAGTGCATTGCTTTTGCTTTTTCTTAAGTAATTTGCCTGAAGATTATATAAATCATTTCAAATTGCGTTGAGGCAAAGGGGACAATTGAGAAAATTGCAAAATTTAAATTCAACAGAGTTTTGACAATTCACTTATCCCTAGCAGATTTTAAAATTCAAAAAATTGCAAAATTGAAATATTTTGATTTTTAAATTTATTATTAATGTGGTTTGATTTAATTGGTGTGAAAAATATAATATTTGAATATGTTAATTGAACAAAAATACAAGTAATGGACTCAATTGCATAAAATACACTTTAGTGGATGAATATTATAAATAGCAAACCCAAGTTTCAATGTTGGGTTAAGCTTATATCCCTAGATGGGAGTGCAGAACCTTCTTATTACAGTGCATTGCTTTTGCTTTTTCTTAAGTAATTTGCCTGAAGATTATATAAATCATTTCAAATTGCGTTGAGGCAAAGGGGACAATTGAGAAAATTGCAAAATTTAAATTCAACAGAGTTTTGACAATTCACTTATCCCTAGCAGATTTTAAAATTCAAAAAATTGCAAAATTGAAATATTTTGATTTTTAAATTTATTGTTAATGTGGTTTGATTTAATTGGTGTGAAAAATATAATATTTGAATATGTTAATTGAACAAAAATACAAGTAATGGACTCAATTGCATAAAATACACTTTAGTGGATGAATATTATAAATAGCAAACCCAAGTTTCAATGTTGGGTTAAGCTTATATCCCTAGATGGGAGTGCAGAACCTTCTTATTACAGTGCATTGCTTTTGCTTTTTCTTAAGTAATTTGCCTGAAGATTATATAAATCATTTCAAATTGCGTTGAGGCAAAGGGGACAATTGAGAAAATTGCAAAATTTAAATTCAACAGAGTTTTGACAATTCACTTATCCCTAGCAGATTTTAAAATTCAAAAAATTGCAAAATTGAAATATTTTGATTTTTAAATTTATTATTAATGTGGTTTGATTTAATTGGTGTGAAAAATATAATATTTGAATATGTTAATTGAACAAAAATACAAGTAATGGACTCAATTGCATAAAATACACTTTAGTGGATGAATATTATAAATAGCAAACCCAAGTTTCAATGTTGGGTTAAGCTTATATCCCTAGATGGGAGTGCAGAACCTTCTTATTACAGTGCATTGCTTTTGCTTTTTCTTAAGTAATTTGCCTGAAGATTATATAAATCATTTCAAATTGCGTTGAGGCAAAGGGACAATTGAGAAAATTGCAAAATTTAAATTCAACAGAGTTTTGACAATTCACTTATCCCTAGCAGATTTTAAAATTCAAAAAATTGCAAAATTGAAATATTTTGATTTTTAAATTTATTGTTAATGTGGTTTGATTTAATTGGTGTGAAAAATATAATATTTGAATATGTTAATTGAACAAAAATACAAGTAATGGACTCAATTGCATAAAATACACTTTAGTGGATGAATATTATAAATAGCAAACCCAAGTTTCAATGTTGGGTTAAGCTTATATCCCTAGATGGGAGTGCAGAACCTTCTTATTACAGTGCATTGCTTTTGCTTTTTCTTAAGTAATTTGCCTGAAGATTATATAAATCATTTCAAATTGCGTTGAGGCAAAGGGGACAATTGAGAAAATTGCAAAATTTAAATTCAACAGAGTTTTGACAATTCACTTATCCCTAGCAGATTTTAAAATTCAAAAAATTGCAAAATTGAAATATTTTGATTTTTAAATTTATTGTTAATGTGGTTTGATTTAATTGGTGTGAAAAATATAATATTTGAATATGTTAATTGAACAAAAATACAAGTAATGGACTCAATTGCATAAAATACACTTTAGTGGATGAATATTATAAATAGCAAACCCAAGTTTCAATGTTGGGTTAAGCTTATATCCCTAGATGGGAGTGCAGAACCTTCTTATTACAGTGCATTGCTTTTGCTTTTTCTTAAGTAATTTGCCTGAAGATTATATAAATCATTTCAAATTGCGTTGAGGCAAAGGAGACAATTGAGAAAATTGCAAAATTTAAATTCAACAGAGTTTTGACAATTCACTTATCCCTAGCAGATTTTAAAATTCAAAAAATTGCAAAATTGAAATATTTTGATTTTTAAATTTATTATTAATGTGGTTTGATTTAATTGGTGTGAAAAATATAATATTTGAATATGTTAATTGAACAAAAATACAAGTAATGGACTCAATTGCATAAAATACACTTTAGTGGATGAATATTATAAATAGCAAACCCAAGTTTCAATGTTGGGTTAAGCTTATATCCCTAGATGGGAGTGCAGAACCTTCTTATTACAGTGCATTGCTTTTGCTTTTTCTTAAGTAATTTGCCTGAAGATTATATAAATCATTTCAAATTGCGTTGAGGCAAAGGGGACAATTGAGAAAATTGCAAAATTTAAATTCAACAGAGTTTTGACAATTCACTTATCCCTAGCAGATTTTAAAATTCAAAAAATTGCAAAATTGAAATATTTTGATTTTTAAATTTATTGTTAATGTGGTTTGATTTAATTGGTGTGAAAAATATAATATTTGAATATGTTAATTGAACAAAAATACAAGTAATGGACTCAATTGCATAAAATACACTTTAGTGGATGAATATTATAAATAGCAAACCCAAGTTTCAATGTTGGGTTAAGCTTATATCCCTAGATGGGAGTGCAGAACCTTCTTATTACAGTGCATTGCTTTTGCTTTTTCTTAAGTAATTTGCCTGAAGATTATATAAATCATTTCAAATTGCGTTGAGGCAAAGGGACAATTGAGAAAATTGCAAAATTTAAATTCAACAGAGTTTTGACAATTCACTTATCCCTAGCAGATTTTAAAATTCAAAAAATTGCAAAATTGAAATATTTTGATTTTTAAATTTATTGTTAATGTGGTTTGATTTAATTGGTGTGAAAAATATAATATTTGAATATGTTAATTGAACAAAAATACAAGTAATGGACTCAATTGCATAAAATACACTTTAGTGGATGAATATTATAAATAGCAAACCCAAGTTTCAATGTTGGGTTAAGCTTATATCCCTAGATGGGAGTGCAGAACCTTCTTATTACAGTGCATTGCTTTTGCTTTTTCTTAAGTAATTTGCCTGAAGATTATATAAATCATTTCAAATTGCGTTGAGGCAAAGGGACAATTGAGAAAATTGCAAATTTAAATTCAACAGAGTTTTGACAATTCACTTATCCCTAGCAGATTTTAAAATTCAAAAAATTGCAAAATTGAAATATTTTGATTTTTAAATTTATTATTAATGTGGTTTGATTTAATTGGTGTGAAAAATATAATATTTGAATATGTTAATTGAACAAAAATACAAGTAATGGACTCAATTGCATAAAATACACTTTAGTGGATGAATATTATAAATAGCAAACCCAAGTTTCAATGTTGGGTTAAGCTTATATCCCTAGATGGGAGTGCAGAACCTTCTTATTACAGTGCATTGCTTTTGCTTTTTCTTAAGTAATTTGCCTGAAGATTATATAAATCATTTCAAATTGCGTTGAGGCAAAGGGACAATTGAGAAAATTGCAAAATTTAAATTCAACAGAGTTTTGACAATTCACTTATCCCTAGCAGATTTTAAAATTCAAAAAATTGCAAAATTGAAATATTTTGATTTTTAAATTTATTGTTAATGTGGTTTGATTTAATTGGTGTGAAAAATATAATATTTGAATATGTTAATTGAACAAAAATACAAGTAATGGACTCAATTGCATAAAATACACTTTAGTGGATGAATATTATAAATAGCAAACCCAAGTTTCAATGTTGGGTTAAGCTTATATCCCTAGATGGGAGTGCAGAACCTTCTTATTACAGTGCATTGCTTTTGCTTTTTCTTAAGTAATTTGCCTGAAGATTATATAAATCATTTCAAATTGCGTTGAGGCAAAGGGGACAATTGAGAAAATTGCAAAATTTAAATTCAACAGAGTTTTGACAATTCACTTATCCCTAGCAGATTTTAAAATTCAAAAAATTGCAAAATTGAAATATTTTGATTTTTAAATTTATTGTTAATGTGGTTTGATTTAATTGGTGTGAAAAATATAATATTTGAATATGTTAATTGAACAAAAATACAAGTAATGGACTCAATTGCATAAAATACACTTTAGTGGATGAATATTATAAATAGCAAACCCAAGTTTCAATGTTGGGTTAAGCTTATATCCCTAGATGGGAGTGCAGAACCTTCTTATTACAGTGCATTGCTTTTGCTTTTTCTTAAGTAATTTGCCTGAAGATTATATAAATCATTTCAAATTGCGTTGAGGCAAAGGGGACAATTGAGAAAATTGCAAAATTTAAATTCAACAGAGTTTTGACAATTCACTTATCCCTAGCAGATTTTAAAATTCAAAAAATTGCAAAATTGAAATATTTTGATTTTTAAATTTATTATTAATGTGGTTTGATTTAATTGGTGTGAAAAATATAATATTTGAATATGTTAATTGAACAAAAATACAAGTAATGGACTCAATTGCATAAAATACACTTTAGTGGATGAATATTATAAATAGCAAACCCAAGTTTCAATGTTGGGTTAAGCATATATCCCTAGATGGGAGTGCAGAACCTTCTTATTACAGTGCATTGCTTTTGCTTTTTCTTAAGTAATTTGCCTGAAGATTATATAAATCATTTCAAATTGCGTTGAGGCAAAGGGACAATTGAGAAAATTGCAAAATTTAAATTCAACAGAGTTTTGACAATTCACTTATCCCTAGCAGATTTTAAAATTCAAAAAATTGCAAAATTGAAATATTTTGATTTTTAAATTTATTGTTAATGTGGTTTGATTTAATTGGTGTGAAAAATATAATATTTGAATATGTTAATTGAACAAAAATACAAGTAATGGACTCAATTGCATAAAATACACTTTAGTGGATGAATATTATAAATAGCAAACCCAAGTTTCAATGTTGGGTTAAGCATATATCCCTAGATGGGAGTGCAGAACCTTCTTATTACAGTGCATTGCTTTTGCTTTTTCTTAAGTAATTTGCCTGAAGATTATATAAATCATTTCAAATTGCGTTGAGGCAAAGGGGACAATTGAGAAAATTGCAAAATTTAAATTCAACAGAGTTTTGACAATTCACTTATCCCTAGCAGATTTTAAAATTCAAAAAATTGCAAAATTGAAATATTTTGATTTTTAAATTTATTATTAATGTGGTTTGATTTAATTGGTGTGAAAAATATAATATTTGAATATGTTAATTGAACAAAAATACAAGTAATGGACTCAATTGCATAAAATACACTTTAGTGGATGAATATTATAAATAGCAAACCCAAGTTTCAATGTTGGGTTAAGCTTATATCCCTAGATGGGAGTGCAGAACCTTCTTATTACAGTGCATTGCTTTTGCTTTTTCTTAAGTAATTTGCTTGAAGATTATATAAATCATTTCAAATTGCGTTGAGGCAAAGGGGACAATTGAGAAAATTGCAAAATTTAAATTCAACAGAGTTTTGACAATTCACTTATCCCTAGCAGATTTTAAAATTCAAAAAATTGCAAAATTGAAATATTTTGATTTTTAAATTTATTGTTAATGTGGTTTGATTTAATTGGTGTGAAAAATATAATATTTGAATATGTTAATTGAACAAAAATACAAGTAATGGACTCAATTGCATAAAATACACTTTAGTGGATGAATATTATAAATAGCAAACCCAAGTTTCAATGTTGGGTTAAGCTTATATCCCTAGATGGGAGTGCAGAACCTTCTTATTACAGTGCATTGCTTTTGCTTTTTCTTAAGTAATTTGCCTGAAGATTATATAAATCATTTCAAATTGCGTTGAGGCAAAGGGGACAATTGAGAAAATTGCAAAATTTAAATTCAACAGAGTTTTGACAATTCACTTATCCTAGCAGATTTTAAAATTCAAAAATTGCAAAATTGAAATATTTTGATTTTTAAATTTATTGTTAATGTGGTTTGATTTAATTGGTGTGAAAATATAATATTTGAATATGTTAATTGAACAAAAATACAAGTAATGGACTCAATTGCATAAAATACACTTTAGTGGATGAATATTATAAATAGCAAACCCAAGTTTCAATGTTGGGTTAAGCATATATCCCTAGATGGGAGTGCAGAACCTTCTTATTACAGTGCATTGCTTTTGCTTTTTCTTAAGTAATTTGCCTGAAGATTATATAAATCATTTCAAATTGCGTTGAGGCAAAGGAGACAATTGATAAAATTGCAAAATTTAAATTCACAGAGTATTGACAATTCACTCTCCTTACCAGATTTTAAAATTCAAAAAATCTGCTCAATGGAATATTTTGATTTTTAAATTATTATTAATGTGGTTGATTTAATTGGTGTGAAAAAAGATATAAATATTGAATCGTTTAATTGAAATAAAATACAAGTAATGGATCAATTGCAGTAAAATACAATTAGTGGAGATATTATAAATTAGGAACCAAGTTTCAATGTTGGGTAAGCATAAATCCCAAGATGGGAGTCCAGAACCTTCTTATTGCAGTGCATTGCATTTACTTTTTCTTATGTAATTTGCCGAAAGATTATATAAATCATTATCAAATTGCGTTGAGGCAAAGGCGACACTTGAGAAATTGCAAAATTTAAATTCAACAGAGTTTTCACAATTCACTTATCCCTAGCAGATTTTAAAATTCTAAAAATTGCAACATTGAAATATTTTAATTTTTTAAATTTATTGTTAATGTGGTTTGATTTAATTGGCGTGAAAAATATAATATTTGAATATGTTAATTGAACAAAAATACAACTAATGGACTCAATTGCATAAAATACACTTTAGTGGATGAATATTATAAATAGCAAACCCAAGTTTCAATGTTGGTTAAGCTTATATCCCTAGATGGGAGTGCAGAACCTTCTTATTACAGTGCATTGCTTTCGCTGTTTCTTAAGTAATTTGCCTGAAGATTGTATAAATCATTTCAAATTGCGTTGAGGCAAAGGAGACAATTGAGAAAATTGCAAAATTTAAATTCAACAGAGTTTTGACAATTCACTTATCCCTAGCAGATTTTAAAATTCAAAAAATTGCAAAATTGAAATATTTTGATTTTTAAATTATTGTTAATGTGGTTTGATTTAATTGGTGTGAAAAATATAATATTTGAATATGTTAATGAACAAAAATACAAGTAATGGACTCAATTGCATAAAATACACTTTAGTGGATGAATATATAAATAGCAAACCCAAGTTTCCAATGTTGGGTTAAGCATATATCCCTAGATGGAGTGCAGAACCTTCGTATTACAGTGCATTGCTTTTGCTTTTTCTTAAGTAATTTGCCTGAAGATTATATAAATCATTCAAATTGCGTTGAGGCAAAGGAGACAATTGGAGAAATTGCAAGATTTAAATTCAACAGAGTTTTGACAATTCACTTATCCCTAGCAGATTTTAAAATTCAAAAAATTGCAAAATTGAAATATTTTTGTTTTTAAATTTTTTATTAATGTGGTTTGATTTAATTGGTGTGAAAAATATAATATTTGAATATGTTAATTGAACAAAAATACAAGTAATGGACTCAATTGCATAAAATACACTTTAGTGGATGAATATTATAAATAGCACCCAAGTTTCAATGTTGGGTTAAGCATATATCCTTAGATGGGAGTGCAGAACCTTCTTTTACAGTGCATTGCATTTGCTTTTTTTAGGTAATTTGCCTGAAGATTATATATAAATTTATTTCAAATTGCGTTGAGGCAAAGGGGACAATTGAGAAAATTGCAAAATTTAAATTCAACAGAGTTTTGACAATTCACTTATCCCTAGCAGATTTTAAAATTCAAAAAATTGCAAAATTGAATAATATTTTGATTTTTAAATTTATTATTATTGTGGTTTGATTTAATTTGTGTGAAAAATATAATATTTTGAATATGTTAATTGAACAAAAATACAAGTAATGGCCNTTTTAAATTTGTTGTTAATGTGTTTGATTAATTGGTGTGAAAAATATAATATTTGAATATGTTAATTGAACAAAAATACAAGTAATGGACTCAATTGCATAAAATACACTTTAGTGGATGAATATTATAAATAGCAAACCCAAGTTTCAATGTTGGGTTAAGCATATATCCCTAGATGGAGTGCAGAACCTTCTTATTACAGTGCATTGCTTTGCTTTTTCTTAAGTAATTTGCCTGAAGATTATATAAATCATTTCAAATTGCGTTGAGGCAAAGGAGACAATTGAGAAAATTGCAAAATTTAAATTCAACAGAGTTTTGACAATTCACTTATTCCTAGCAGATTTTAAAATTCAAAAAATTGCAAAATTGAAATATTTTGATTTTTAAATTTATTATTAATGTGGTTTGATTTAATTGGTGTGAAAAATATAATATTTGAATATGTTAATTGAACAAAAATACAAGTAATGGACTCAATTGCATAAAATACACTTTAGTGGATGAATATTATAAATAGCAAACCCAAGTTTCAATGTTTGGGTTAAGCATATATCCCTAAATGGGAGTGCAGAACCTTCTTATTACGGTGCATTGCTTTGCTTTTTCTTAAGTAATTTGCCTGAAGATTATATAAATCATTTCAAATTGCGTTGAGGCAAAGGAGACAATTGATAAAATTGCAAATTTAAATTCAACAGAGTTTTGACAATTCACGTATTCCTAGCAGATTTTAAAATTCAAAAAATTGCACAATTGAAATATTTTGATTTTTAAATTTATTATTAATGTGGTTTGATTTAATTGGTGTGAAAAATATAATATTTGAATATGTTAATTGAACAAAAATACAAGTAATGGACTCAATTGCATAAAATACACTTTAGTGGATGAATATTATAAATAGCAAGCCCAAGTTTCAATGTTGGGTTAAGCTTATATCCCTAGATGGGAGTGCAGAACCTTCTTATTACAGTGCATTGCTTTTGCTTTTTCTTAAGTATTTGCCTGAAATTATACAAATCATTTCAAATTGCGTTGAGGCAAAGGGGACAATTGAGAAAATTGCAAAATTTAAATTCAACAGAGTTTTGACAATTCACTTATCCCTAGCAGATTTTAAAATTCAAAAAATTGCTAAATTGAAATATTTTGATTTTTAAGTTTATTGTTAATGTGGTTTGATTTAATTGGTGTGAAAAATATAATATTTGAATATGTTAATTGAACAAAAATACAAGTAATGGACTCAATTGCATAAAATACACTTTAGTGGATGAATATTATAAATAGCAATCCCAAGTTTCAATGTTGGGTTAAGCATATATCCGTAGATAGGTGTGCAGAACCTTTTTATTACAGTGCATTGCCTTTGCTTTTTCTTAAGTAATTTGCCTGAAGATTATATAAATCATTTCAAATTGCGTTAAGGCAAATGAAACAATTGAGAAAATTGCATGATTTAAATTCAACAGAGTTTTGACAATTCACTTATCCCAGCAGATTTTAAAATTCAAAAATTGCAAATTGAAATATTTTGATTTTTAAATTTATTGTTAATGTGGTTTGATTTAATTGGTGTGAAAAATATAATATTTGAATATGTTAATTGAACAAAAATACAAGAAGTGGACTCAATTGCATGAAATACACTTTAGTGGATGAATATTATAAATAACAAACCGAAGTTTCAATGTTGGGTTAAGCATATATCCCTAGATAGGAGTGCAGAACCTTCTTATTACGGTGCATTGCTTTTGCTTTTTCTTAAGTAATTTGCCTGAAGATTATATAAATCATTTCAAATTGCGTTGAAGCAAAGCGGACAATTGAGAAAATTGCAAAATTTAAATTAAACAGAATTTTGACAATTCAGTTATCTCTAGCAGATTTTAAAATTCAAAAAATTGCAAAATTGAAATATTTTGATTTTTAAATTTATTGTTAATGTGGTTTGATTTAATTGGTGTGAAAAATATAATATTTGAATATGTTAATTGAACAAAAGTACAAGTAATGGACTCAATTGCATAGAATACAATTTAGTGGATGAATACTATAAATAGCAAACCCAAGTTTCAATGTTGGGTTAAGCATGTATCCCTAGATGGGAGTGCAGAACCTGCTTATTACAATGCATTGCTTTTGCTTTTTCTTAATTAATTTGCCTGAAGATTATATAAATCATTTCAAATTGCGTTGAGGCAAATGAGACAATTGAGAAAATTGCAAGATTGAAATTCAACAGAGTTTTGACAATTCACTTATTCCCAGCAGATTTTAAAATTCAAAAAATTGCAAAATTGAAATATTTTGATTTTTAAATTTATTATTAATGTGGTTTGTTTAATTGGTGTGAAAAATATAATATTTGAATATGTTAATTGAACAAAAATACAAGTAATGGAGTCAATTGCATAAAATACACTTTAGTGGATGAATGTTATAAATAGCAAACCCAAGTTTCAATGTTGGGTTAAGCATATATCCCTAAATGGGAATGTAGAACCTTCTTATCACAGTGCATTGCTTTTCCTTTTTCATAAGTACTTTGCCTGATGATTATATAAATCATGTCAAATTGCGTTGAGGCAAAGGAGACAATTGGGAAAATTCCAAAATTTAAATTCAACAGAGTTTTGACAATTCACTTATCGTAGCAGATTTTAAAATTCAAAAAATTGCACAATTGAAATATTTTGATTTTTAAATTTATTATTAATGTGGTTTGATTTAATTGGTGTGAAAAATATAATATTTGAATATGTTAATTGAACAAAAATATAAGTAATGGCCTCTATTGCATAAAATAAACTTTAGTGGATGAATACTATAAATAGCAAATCCAAGTTTCAATGTTGGGTTAAGCATATATCAGTAAATAGGAGTGCAGAACCTTCTTATTAGAGTGCATTACTTTCACATTTTCTTAAGTAATTTGCTTGAAGATTATATAAATCATTTCAAATTGCGTTGAAGCAAAGGGGACAATTGAGAAAAGTGCAAAATTTAAATTCAACAGAGTTTTGACAATTCATTTATCCGTAGCAGATTTTAAAATTCAAAAAATTGCACAATTGAAATATTTTGATTTTTAAATTTATTATTAATGTGGTTTGATTTAATTGGTGTCAAAAATATAATATTTGAAAATGTTAATTAAACAAAAATACAAGTAATGGACTCAATTGCATAAAATACACTTTAGTAGATGAATATTATAAATAGCAAGCCCAAGTTTCAATGTTGGGTTAAGCTTATATCCCTAGATGGGAGTGCAGAACCTTCTTATTACCGTGCTTTACTTTTGCTTTTTCCTAAGTCATTTGCCTGAAAATTATAGAAATCATTTCAAATTGCATTGAGGCAAAGGGGACAATTGAGAAAATTGCAAAATTTAAATTCAACAGAGTTTTGACAATTCACTTATCCCTAGCAGATTTTAAAATTCAAAAAATTGCTAAATTGAAATATTTTGATTTTTACGTTTATTGTTAATGTGGTTTGATTTAATTGGTGTGAAAAATATAATATTTGAATATGTTAATTGAATAAAAATACAAGTAATGGACTCAATTGCATAAAATACACTTTAGTGGATGAATATTATAACTAGCAAACCCAAGTTTCAATGTTGGGTTAAGCATATATCCGTAGATAGGTGTGCAGAACCTTTTTATTACAGTGCATTGCCTTTGCTTTTTCTTAAGTAATTTGCTTGAAGATTATATAAATCATTTCAAATTGCGTTAAGGCAAACGAAACAATTGAGAAAATTGCATGATTTAAATTCAACAGAGTTTTGACAATTCACTTATCCCCAGCAGATTTTAAAATTCAAAAAATTGCAAAATTGAAATATTTTGATTTTGAAATTTATTGTTAATGTGGTTTGATTTAATTGGTGTGAAAAATATAATATTTGAATATGTTAATTGAACAAAAATACAAGTAATGGACTCAATTGCATAAAATACACTTTAGTGGATGAATGTTATAAATAGCAAACCCAAGTTTCAATGTTGGGTTAAGCATATATCCCTAAATGGAAATGTAGAACGTTCTTATTACAGTGCATTGCTTTTCCTTTTTCATAAGTACTTTGCCTGATGATTATATAAATCATGTCAAATTGCGTTGAGGCAAAGGAGATAATTGAGAAAATTCCAAAATTTAAATTCAACAGAGTTTTGACAATTCACTTATCGCTAGCAGATTTTAAAATTCAAAAAATTGCACAATTGAAATATTTTGATTTTTAAATTTATTATTAATGTGGTTTGATTTAATTGGTGTGAAAAATATAATATTTGAATATGTTAATTGAACAAAGATACAAGTAATGGCCTCTATTGCATAAAATACACTTTAGTGGATGAATATTATAAATAGCAAACCCAAGTTTGAATGTTGGGTTAAGCATAGATCCCTAAATGGGAGTGCTGAATCTTCTTATTACGGTGCATTGCTTTTGCTTTTTCTTAAGTAATTTGCCTGAAGATTATATAAATCATTTCAAATTGCGTTGAGGCAAAGGAGACAATTGATAAAATTGCAAAATTTAAATTCAACAGAGTTTTGACAATTCACGTATTCCTAGCAGATTTTAAAATTCAAAAAATTGCACAATTGAAATATTTTGATTTTTAAATTTATTATTAATGTGGTTTGATTTAATTGGTGTGAAAAATATAATATTTGAATATGTTAATTGAACAAAAATACAAGTAATGGACTCAATTGCATAAAATACACTTTAGTGGATGTATATTATAAATAGCAAGCTTAAGTTTCAATGTTGGGTTAAGCTTATATCCCTTGATGGGAGTGCAGAACCTTCTTATTACCGTGCTTTACTTTTGCTTTTTCCTAAGTCATTTGCCTGAAAATTATACAAATCATTTCAAATTGCATTGAGGCAAAGGGGACAATTGAGAAAATTGCAAAATTTAAATTCAACAGAATTTTGACAATTCACTTATCCCTAGCAGATTTTAAAATTCAAAAAATTGCTAAATTGAAATATTTTGATTTTTACGTTTATTGTTAATGTGGTTTGATTTAATTGGTGTGAAAAATATAATATTTGAATATGTTAATTGAACAAAAATACAAGTAATGGACTCAATTGCATAAAATACACTTTAGTGGATGAATATTATAAATAGCAAACCCAAGTTTCAATGTTGGGTTAAGCATATATCCCTAGATGGGAGTACAGAACCTTCTTATTACAGTGCATTACTTTTGCTTTTTCTTAATTAATTTGCTTGAAGATTATATAAATCATTTCAAATTGCGTTGAGGCAAATGAGACAATTGAGAAAATTGCAAGATTTAAATTCAACAGAGTATTGACAATTCACTTATCCCTAGCGGATTTTAAAATTCAAAAAATTGCAAAATTGAAATATTTTGATTTTTAAATTTTTATTAATGTGGTTTGATTTAATTGGTGTGAAAAATATAATATTTGAATATGTTAATTGAACAAAAATACAAGTAATGGACTCAATTGGATAAAATACAATTTAGTGGATGAATACTATAAATAGCAAACCCAAGTTTCAATGTTGGGTTAAGCTTATCTCCCTAGATGGGAGTGCAGAACCTTCTGATTACAGTGCATTGCTTTTGCTTTTTCTTAAGTAATTTGCTTGAAGATTGTTTAAATCATTTCAAATTGCATTGAGGCAAAGGGGACAATTGAGAAAATTGCAACATTTAAATTCAACAGAGTTTTGGCAATTCACTTATCCCTAGCAGATTTTAAAATTCAAAAAATTGCAAAATTGAAATATTTTGATTTTGAAATTTATATTAATGTGGTTTGATTTAATTGGTGTGAAAAATATAATATTTGAATATGTTAATTGAACAAAAATACAAGTAATGGACTCAATTGCATAAAATACATTTTAGTGGATGAATACTATAAATAGCAAACCCAAGTTTCAATGTTGCGTTATGCATATATCCGTAAATAGGAGGGCAGAACCTTCTTATTACAGTGCATTATTTTCACTTTTTCTTGAGTAATTTGCCTGATGATTATATAAATCATTTTAAATTGCGTTCTGGCAAAGGAGACAATTGAGAAAATTGCAAAATTTAAATTCAACAGAGTTTTGACAATTCACTTATCCCTAGCGGATTTTAAAATTCAAAAAATTGCATAATTGAGATATTTTGATTTTTAAATTTATTGTTAATGTGGTTTGATTTAATTGGTGTGAAAAAAAGAATATTTGAATATGTTAATTGAACAAAAATACAAGTAATGGACTCAATTGCATAAAATACACTATAGTGGATGAATATTATAAATAGCAAACCGAAGTTTCAATGTTGGGTTAAGCATATATCCCTAGATGGGAGTGCAGAACCTTCTTATTAGAGTGCATTGCCTTTGCTTTTTCTTAATTAATTTGCCTGAAGATTATATAAATCATTTCAAATTGCGTTGAGGCAAATGAAACAATTGAGAAAATTGCATGATTTAAATTCAACAGAGTTTGGACAATTCACTTATCCCTAGCAGATTTTAAAATTCAAAAAATTGCAAAGTTGAAATATTTTGATTTTTAAATTTATTGTTAATGTGGTTTGATTTAATTGGTGTGAAAAATATAATATTTGAATATGTTAATTGAACAAAAATACAAGTAATGGACTTAATTGCATAAAATACACTTTAGTGGATGAATATAATAAATTGCAAACCCAAGTTTCAATGTTGGGTTAAGCTTATATCCCTAGATGGGAGTGCAGAACCTTCTTATTACAATGCATTGCTTTTGCTTTTTCTTAAGTACTTTGCCTGAAGATTATATAAATCATTTCAAATTGCGTTGAGACAAAGGGGACAATTGCGTTGAGACAAAGGGGACAATTGCGTTGAGACAAAGGGGACAATTGAGAAAATTGCAAAATTTCAATTCAACAGAGTTTTGCAATTCACTTATCCTTAGCAGATTTTGAAATTCAAAAAATTGCAAAATTGAAATATTTTGATTTTTAAATTTATTATTAGTGTGGTTTGATTTAATTGATGTGAAAAATATAATATTTGAATATGTTAATTGAACAAAAATACAAGTAATGGATTTAATTGCATAAAATACACTTTAGTGGATGAATATTATAAATAGCAAACTGATATGAACTCCGATTATTTGTAAACGGAACCCAACACCAATGTTGGTATAGGATCGTTCTAACAAAGGTTATGGGATTTGGAGTTCTGACCTAATGATTATAAAGAACCAAGAACCAGAACTATAAGATTCAGACGCCACTCCCAACAACAAAAACGTTGAAGAAGATAAGTCTGTTGAACCAACACACTCAAGTATGAAAGTTCTAAATTAGTTCTCAAAGAACCAGAGAAAATAGCTCATACATTCTTCCTCTATCATCCTCCCTTGCAGCCACCCTTTTTATATGCTAAGCCTCATAAAACCCTAGCTAATAAGATGGGTTTATGAAGGAAATTTGTCCAATCTGCCAGCCAGCCCTTTTTATATGCTAATAAGACGGGCTTATTAAGGAAATTCGTCCAATCTGCCAGCCACCTCTTCTTATATGTTAATAAGATGGGCTTATTAAGGAATTTCGTCCAACCCATTAAATAATAAGAAAAACCCATGAAAATAACTCTTTTAAATGCCCAAACATGGGCTCCCAAATCCAACTTCCTTCCCAAGGTCATGGTTCTCGAATTCCTCCACAGATGACACATTTGCAAGCCTTGGCGAAGCCTCCATCATCCTTAACTCGTACCTGGCAATTTCCTGATAGTAAATGTCGCATAACAAGTTGTTGAGAGCTTCCTTTATTTTGTTTGACCTTGCCCTTGTCATTGGTCCTCCAAGGTTTTGCAAAGCATTAACTCCCTTATTGTTTTGAGCTGGTACAATATGGCTTCCATCATTCCCTCTCTCCTCAAAATTTTTTGTCCTCAAATCAGCGCCTACATCATCAAAGAGAAATGGAGAAAGATCAGAAACATTAAATGTTGCACTCACATTATACTCACCTGGCAAGTCAAGTTTATATGCATTATCATTGACTCTTGCCACCACTTGGAAAGGACCATCTCCCCTTGGTTGCAACTTTGATTTCCTTTGCTTGGGAAATCTATCCTTCCGCAAATGTACCCAAACCCAATCACCAGGTTCAAAGGTGATATGCCTACGACCTTTGTTGGCTTGTGTTTCATATTGTTTGGTTTTTCTCTCAATGTTTAGCCTAGCTTTCTCATGAAGTTGCCTAACCACTTCAGCCTTCTTTTTCCCATCCAAATTAACCCTGTCCTGTATAGGCAATGGTACTAAATCCAAAGGGGATAATAGATTAAAACCATAAACAAGCTCAAAAGGAGAATAACCTGTGGTACTATGAACAACACGAGTATAGGCAAACTCCACAAAAGGCGTTCTTCCTAGGTGCTAGAGTTCTTACCAATAACAGCATGCAACAATGTACCAAGAGTTCGATTCACTACCTCAGTCTGTCCATCGGTTTGTGGATGGCAAGTTGTAGAAAACAACAACTTTGTTCCAAGCTTACCCCACAATGTTTTCCAAAAATGGCTCAAAAATTTTGCATCACGATCTGACACAATACTCTTCGGCACTCCATGTAGGCGAACAATCTCTCTGAAGAATAAGTCTGTTATTTTGTTGATAGCTTTACAATCGACACACATCCTCCAAGATCCATCTTTCTTTGGCACAAGCAACACTGGCACTGCACATGGACTCATGCTCTCCCTTATATGTCCCTTCTTCATCAACTCATCAACTTGCCTCTGAAGCTCCTTTGTCTCCTCAGGATTACTTCTATACGCTAGCTTATTGGGAATGGAAGCCCCAGGAATAAGATCAATGTGGTGTTCAATCCCTCTCCTTGGGGGTAAACCGTCTGGGATCTCCTCAGGGAATACATCATTATAATCCTGCAACAAAGATGAAATGGCACTAGGCAAAGATGAATCAAGGTCATTGTTAGAGAAATAAGAATCCTTGTAAAGGATCAAGATTATTTGTTGCCTAGCTTGGAAGGCAACCCTAACATCTGCTACTTTTGCAAACACACTCACTTGTTTTCTTTCATCTTCACTCTTGCGAACCTGACCACTCTTGTACTTAACACTCTCAAATGCATTTATCTTCTTTTTCTCTCCCTCACTTTCTTTTCTCTCAACTCTCTCTTTCTTTTTGCTCCTCCTCTTTTGCTCACTTTCATAAAGTCTCACTTAGTCTTCATACACTTGTTTTGGGGTCAATGGAACAAGTGTAAATGATTTTCCATCCATGGTGAAAGAATAGTGGTTCTTATAACCATCATGCAAAACTTTTCTATCAAATTGCCAAGGACAGCCTAATAACAAATGCCCAGCCTGCATAGGTACAACATCATAAAATAGCTCATCCTTATATCTACCAATGGAAAATGGAACCACAACTTGTTTAGTCACTTTCACCACTCCACTGTCATTCAACCATTGCAAATTATACGGTCTAGGGTGTTTGGTTGTAGGCAAGTTTAATTTGTCCACCAACTCTGTACTTGCTACATTAGTGCAACTACCGCCATCGATGATCAAGCAACAGAGTCTATCTTGAACTAAACATCGAGTATGGAAAATATTTTCCCGCTGCATCTCAATGTCATCCTCCTCCTTAACCTGCACACTAAGGGCTCTCCTTGATACTAAAAGTCGTCCACCATGCTCTGGATACTCTATCCCCTCATCAACATCACTAGCATCCTCTAGTGGTGGCATTTGGTCTTCATCACTAGCATCACTACCAGACAAATAGTCACCATTCTCCTTAAGGTATATGGTTCTCTTATTAGGACATTGTGAAGCCACATGACCCCTACCCAGACATCTAAAGCATTTGGTGTCTCTAGTTTTTCCTTGGGTGCCCTCAAGTTTTTCTTCAGATTTTCCCCTTTCCAAGCTGCCCCCACTAGTCTGAGGTCTATGTGAATTGGTTTTAAGCTTAGAAGTCATCTTCTCTTCCTTCTTCCCCCAGTTTGACTTCCAAACAGATGAACCTAAGTTCTGATTATATCTAGAAGTGCTCCTTCCCTTAAGTTGCCTCTCAACTTTCATGGCAATGTGTACCATGTCTTCAAGCTCTACATAGTGCTGTAGTTCTACCACATCAGCTATGCTTCCATTCAACCCTTGGAGGAACCTAGCCATGGTTGCCTCCCTATCCTCTATTACATTTGCCCTAACCATAGCAATTTCCATCTCCTTATGGTACTCTTCCACACTTTTGGAACCTTGCGTAAGGCTCTGCAACTTGTTATACAAGTCCCTATAATAAGAGCTGGGAACAAATCTCCTTCTCATCACAGTCTTTAACTCATTCCAAGTTTCTACGGTTCTCTCAAAATTTCTTCTCCTGGTGGTAACTTGCTGGTCCCACCATACTACAGCATAATCAATGAACTCTGCCACAGCTAACTTCACCTTCTTCTCCTCAAAGAAGTTGTGGCACTCATATATTAATTCTACCCTTCGTTCCCAATCCAAATAGACATCAGGGTCAGCTTTCCCTTGGAAAGAAGGTATTTTCATTTTAATACTACTAAGATTTTTGTCTACTCCTTCCTCCACTCTATTTCTGTTATCCCAACCTCCATTGTACCTATCATGAACATTTCCATTGCCTCTTACTCCTCTACCATTCCTATTACCATGTCCTCCTCTAAAACCACCTCTGAAGTTTCTACTAGCATTATCACCATCATCACAATAATCATCACCATCTTCACCAAAGTCATGTTCAAATTGCTCCTTCGTGACCATCCTAGCTGGCCTCTTAGGATTGACACTCGATTCCCCTTCTATTTTATCCAACCTGTCTTGAACTTCCCAAAACATTTGATCAATCCTATCAAACTTCTGCTCTAAGGATTTCATAAGCAATTTGAATTCTGGAACAACTACTTCCTCCTCTCCATGTGGGAAACTGCCTTCTTTAGCATTGGACATTGTGTATACCAGATTGTTAGTAAAGAAAGAATATACCTCACAAAACTCACTCCCTGGCGTGTTTGCTCTCCACTCAACTATAGTAGTCCTCAACTCTCGTGTTTCACACAATGAATTGCAAGACTCTAAGAGCTCTTTCAATGGTTCCAAGCAAACTAAATTCAAAACAAACAAAACTTGAATATATTAATCCTAGACCTAACTCTTTAGAGAAGTGACACAGCCAAAAAGATGGCCAACAAAGCAAACCAAATGACAAGGAATTCAATGGTATGAGCAGTGCAATTGGACAACAATCAGTTATCGAATATAATTGAGTAAATGGCCAATTGAGCAATCAACCCATTTTTTTTTTTTATTATTTTGGGTTTACTATTGGGTACTTCTGTAGAAGAAACAAATATCAGAAAAGAAACCCACGAAATACACAATTTTGTTTTTGTTTTTGTTTTCTTTCTTGTGTTTTTTTGTTTCTCTTTTTGATTATTCAATCAACAATGAATAATACACGAAAGAGACAATTGAGAAATTGCAAAATAAATTCAACAGAAGTTTGACAATTCACTTATCCCTAGCAGATTTTAAAATTCAAAAATGCAAATTGAAATATTTTGATTTTTAAATTTTTGTTAATGTGGTTTGATTTAATTGGTGTGAAAAATATAATATTTGAATATGTTATTGAACAAAAATACAAGTAATGGACTCAATTGCATAAAATACACTTTAGTGGATGAATATTATAAATAGCAAACCCAAGTTTCAATGTTGGGTGAGCTTATATCCCTAGATGGGAGTGCAGAACCTTCTTATTACAGTGCATTGCTTTTGCTTTTTCTTAAGTAATTTGCCTTGAAGATTATATAAATCATTTCAAATTGCGTTGAGGCAAAGGGGACAATTGAGAAAATTGCAAAATTTAAATTCAACAGAGTTTTGACAATTCACTTATCCCCTAGCAGATTTTAAAATTCAAAAAATTGCAAAATTGAAATATTTTGATTTTTAAATTTATTGTTAATGTGGTTTGATTTAATTGGTGTGAAAAATATAATATTTGAATATGTTAATTGAACAAAAATACAAGTAATGGACTCAATTGCATAAAATACACTTTAGTGGATGAATATTATAAATAGCAAACCCAAGTTTCAATGTTGGGTTAAGCATATATCCCTAAATGGGAGTGCAGAACCTTCTTATTACAGTGCATTGCTTTTGCTTTTTCTTAAGTAATTTGCCTGAAGATTATATAAATCATTTCAAATTGCGTTGAGGCAAAGGGGACAATTGAGAAAATTGCAAAATTTAAATTCAACAGAGTTTTGACAATTCACTTATCCCTAGCAGATTTTAAAATTCAAAAAATTGCAAAATTGAAATATTTTGATTTTTAAATTTATTATTAATGTGGTTTGATTTAATTGGTGTGAAAAATATAATATTTGAATATGTTAATTGAACAAAAATACAAGTAATGGACTCAATTGCATAAAATACACTTTAGTGGATGAATATTATAAATAGCAAACCCAAGTTTCAATGTTGGGTTAAGCTTATATCCCTAGATGGGAGTGCAGAACCTTCTTATTACAGTGCATTGCTTTTGCTTTTTCTTAAGTAATTTGCCTGAAGATTATATAAATCATTTCAAATTGCGTTGAGGCAAAGGGGACAATTGAGAAAATTGCAAAATTTAAATTCAACAGAGTTTTGACAATTCACTTATCCCTAGCAGATTTTAAAATTCAAAAAATTGCAAAATTGAAATATTTTGATTTTTAAATTTATTGTTAATGTGGTTTGATTTAATTGGTGTGAAAAATATAATATTTGAATATGTTAATTGAACAAAAATACAAGTAATGGACTCAATTGCATAAAATACACTTTAGTGGATGAATATTATAAATAGCAAACCCAAGTTTCAATGTTGGGTTAAGCTTATATCCCTAGATGGGAGTGCAGAACCTTCTTATTACAGTGCATTGCTTTTGCTTTTTCTTAAGTAATTTGCCTGAAGATTATATAAATCATTTCAAATTGCGTTGAGGCAAAGGGGACAATTGAGAAAATTGCAAAATTTAAATTCAACAGAGTTTTGACAATTCACTTATCCCTAGCAGATTTTAAAATTCAAAAAATTGCAAAATTGAAATATTTTGATTTTTAAATTTATTGTTAATGTGGTTTGATTTAATTGGTGTGAAAAATATAATATTTGAATATGTTAATTGAACAAAAATACAAGTAATGGACTCAATTGCATAAAATACACTTTAGTGGATGAATATTATAAATAGCAAACCCAAGTTTCAATGTTGGGTTAAGCATATATCCCTAGATGGGAGTGCAGAACCTTCTTATTACAGTGCATTACTTTGCTTTTTCTTAAGTAATTTGCCTGAAGATTATATAAATCATTTCAAATTGCGTTGAGGCAAAGGAGACAATTGAGAAAATTGCAAAATTTAAATTCAACAGAGTTTTGACAATTCACTTATCCCTAGCAGATTTTAAAATTCAAAAAATTGCAAAATTGAAATATTTTGATTTTTAAATTTATTGTTAATGTGGTTTGATTTAATTGGTGTGAAAAATATAATATTTGAATATGTTAATTGAACAAAAATACAAGTAATGGACTCAATTGCATAAAATACACTTTAGTGGATGAATATTATAAATAGCAAACCCAAGTTTCAATGTTGGGTTAAGCATATATCCCTAGATGGGAGTGCAGAACCTTCTTATTACAGTGCATTGCTTTTGCTTTTTCTTAAGTAATTTGCCTGAAGATTATATAAATCATTTCAAATTGCGTTGAGGCAAAGGGACAATTGAGAAAATTGCAAAATTTAAATTCAACAGAGTTTTGACAATTCACTTATCCCTAGCAGATTTTAAAATTCAAAAAATTGCAAAATTGAAATATTTTGATTTTTAAATTTATTGTTAATGTGGTTTGATTTAATTGGTGTGAAAAATATAATATTTGAATATGTTAATTGAACAAAAATACAAGTAATGGACTCAATTGCATAAAATACACTTTAGTGGATGAATATTATAAATAGCAAACCCAAGTTTCAATGTTGGGTTAAGCATATATCCCTAGATGGGAGTGCAGAACCTTCTTATTACAGTGCATTGCTTTTGCTTTTTCTTAAGTAATTTGCCTGAAGATTATATAAATCATTTCAAATTGCGTTGAGGCAAAGGGACAATTGAGAAAATTGCAAAATTTAAATTCAACAGAGTTTTGACAATTCACTTATCCCTAGCAGATTTTAAAATTCAAAAAATTGCAAAATTGAAATATTTTGATTTTTAAATTTATTATTAATGTGGTTTGATTTAATTGGTGTGAAAAATATAATATTTGAATATGTTAATTGAACAAAAATACAAGTAATGGACTCAATTGCATAAAATACACTTTAGTGGATGAATATTATAAATAGCAAACCCAAGTTTCAATGTTGGGTTAAGCATATATCCCTAGATGGGAGTGCAGAACCTTCTTATTACAGTGCATTGCTTTGCTTTTTCTTAAGTAATTTGCCTGAAGATTATATAAATCATTTCAAATTGCGTTGAGGCAAAGGAGACAATTGAGAAAATTGCAAAATTTAAATTCAACAGAGTTTTGACAATTCACTTATCCCTAGCAGATTTTAAAATTCAAAAAATTGCAAAATTGAAATATTTTGATTTTTAAATTTATTGTTAATGTGGTTTGATTTAATTGGTGTGAAAAATATAATATTTGAATATGTTAATTGAACAAAAATACAAGTAATGGA
This sequence comes from Bruguiera gymnorhiza, assembly GCA_020883675.1. Taxonomy (NCBI): domain Eukaryota; kingdom Viridiplantae; phylum Streptophyta; class Magnoliopsida; order Malpighiales; family Rhizophoraceae; genus Bruguiera; species Bruguiera gymnorhiza. The sequence goes on along the minus strand of JAIRCJ010000241.1, from coordinate 50,687 downwards.
CTCAATTGCATAAAATACACTTTAGTGGATGAATATTATAAATAGCAAACCCAAGTTTCAATGTTGGGTTAAGCATATATCCCTAGATGGGAGTGCAGAACCTTCTTATTACAGTGCATTGCTTTTGCTTTTTCTTAAGTAATTTGCCTGAAGATTATATAAATCATTTCAAATTGCGTTGAGGCAAAGGAGACAATTGAGAAAATTGCAAAATTTAAATTCAACAGAGTTTTGACAATTCACTTATCCCTAGCAGATTTTAAAATTCAAAAAATTGCAAAATTGAAATATTTTGATTTTTAAATTTATTGTTAATGTGGTTTGATTTAATTGGTGTGAAAAATATAATATTTGAATATGTTAATTGAACAAAAATACAAGTAATGGACTCAATTGCATAAAATACACTTTAGTGGATGAATATTATAAATAGCAAACCCAAGTTTCAATGTTGGGTTAAGCATATATCCCTAGATGGGAGTGCAGAACCTTCTTATTACAGTGCATTGCTTTTGCTTTTTCTTAAGTAATTTGCCTGAAGATTATATAAATCATTTCAAATTGCGTTGAGGCAAAGGGACAATTGAGAAAATTGCAAAATTTAAATTCAACAGAGTTTTGACAATTCACTTATCCCTAGCAGATTTTAAAATTCAAAAAATTGCAAAATTGAAATATTTTGATTTTTAAATTTATTGTTAATGTGGTTTGATTTAATTGGTGTGAAAAATATAATATTTGAATATGTTAATTGAACAAAAATACAAGTAATGGACTCAATTGCATAAAATACACTTTAGTGGATGAATATTATAAATAGCAAACCCAAGTTTCAATGTTGGGTTAAGCATATATCCCTAGATGGGAGTGCAGAACCTTCTTATTACAGTGCATTACTTTGCTTTTTCTTAAGTAATTTGCCTGAAGATTATATAAATCATTTCAAATTGCGTTGAGGCAAAGGAGACAATTGAGAAAATTGCAAAATTTAAATTCAACAGAGTTTTGACAATTCACTTATCCCTAGCAGATTTTAAAATTCAAAAAATTGCAAAATTGAAATATTTTGATTTTTAAATTTATTGTTAATGTGGTTTGATTTAATTGGTGTGAAAAATATAATATTTGAATATGTTAATTGAACAAAAATACAAGTAATGGACTCAATTGCATAAAATACACTTTAGTGGATGAATATTATAAATAGCAAACCCAAGTTTCAATGTTGGGTTAAGCATATATCCCTAGATGGGAGTGCAGAACCTTCTTATTACAGTGCATTGCTTTTGCTTTTTCTTAAGTAATTTGCCTGAAGATTATATAAATCATTTCAAATTGCGTTGAGGCAAAGGAGACAATTGAGAAAATTGCAAAATTTAAATTCAACAGAGTTTTGACAATTCACTTATCCCTAGCAGATTTTAAAATTCAAAAAATTGCAAAATTGAAATATTTTGATTTTTAAATTTATTGTTAATGTGGTTTGATTTAATTGGTGTGAAAAATATAATATTTGAATATGTTAATTGAACAAAAATACAAGTAATGGACTCAATTGCATAAAATACACTTTAGTGGATGAATATTATAAATAGCAAACCCAAGTTTCAATGTTGGGTTAAGCATATATCCCTAGATGGGAGTGCAGAACCTTCTTATTACAGTGCATTGCTTTTGCTTTTTCTTAAGTAATTTGCCTGAAGATTATATAAATCATTTCAAATTGCGTTGAGGCAAAGGGACAATTGAGAAAATTGCAAAATTTAAATTCAACAGAGTTTTGACAATTCACTTATCCTAGCAGATTTTAAAATTCAAAAAATTGCAAAATTGAAATATTTTGATTTTTAAATTTATTGTTAATGTGGTTTGATTTAATTGGTGTGAAAAATATAATATTTGAATATGTTAATTGAACAAAAATACAAGTAATGGACTCAATTGCATAAAATACACTTTAGTGGATGAATATTATAAATAGCAAACCCAAGTTTCAATGTTGGGTTAAGCATATATCCCTAGATGGGAGTGCAGAACCTTCTTATTACAGTGCATTGCTTTTGCTTTTTCTTAAGTAATTTGCCTGAAGATTATATAAATCATTTCAAATTGCGTTGAGGCAAAGGAGACAATTGAGAAAATTGCAAAATTTAAATTCAACAGAGTTTTGACAATTCACTTATCCCTAGCAGATTTTAAAATTCAAAAAATTGCAAAATTGAAATATTTTGATTTTTAAATTTATTATTAATGTGGTTTGATTTAATTGGTGTGAAAAATATAATATTTGAATATGTTAATTGAACAAAAATACAAGTAATGGACTCAATTGCATAAAATACACTTTAGTGGATGAATATTATAAATAGCAAACCCAAGTTTCAATGTTGGGTTAAGCATATATCCCTAGATGGGAGTGCAGAACCTTCTTATTACAGTGCATTGCTTTGCTTTTTCTTAAGTAATTTGCCTGAAGATTATATAAATCATTTCAAATTGCGTTGAGGCAAAGGAGACAATTGAGAAAATTGCAAAATTTAAATTCAACAGAGTTTTGACAATTCACTTATCCCTAGCAGATTTTAAAATTCAAAAAATTGCAAAATTGAAATATTTTGATTTTTAAATTTATTGTTAATGTGGTTTGATTTAATTGGTGTGAAAAATATAATATTTGAATATGTTAATTGAACAAAAATACAAGTAATGGACTCAATTGCATAAAATACACTTTAGTGGATGAATATTATAAATAGCAAACCCAAGTTTCAATGTTGGGTTAAGCATATATCCCTAGATGGGAGTGCAGAACCTTCTTATTACAGTGCATTGCTTTTGCTTTTTCTTAAGTAATTTGCCTGAAGATTATATAAATCATTTCAAATTGCGTTGAGGCAAAGGGGACAATTGAGAAAATTGCAAAATTTAAATTCAACAGAGTTTTGACAATTCACTTATCCCTAGCAGATTTTAAAATTCAAAAAATTGCAAAATTGAAATATTTTGATTTTTAAATTTATTATTAATGTGGTTTGATTTAATTGGTGTGAAAAATATAATATTTGAATATGTTAATTGAACAAAAATACAAGTAATGGACTCAATTGCATAAAATACACTTTAGTGGATGAATATTATAAATAGCAAACCCAAGTTTCAATGTTGGGTTAAGCATATATCCCTAGATGGGAGTGCAGAACCTTCTTATTACAGTGCATTGCTTTTGCTTTTTCTTAAGTAATTTGCCTGAAGATTATATAAATCATTTCAAATTGCGTTGAGGCAAAGGAGACAATTGAGAAAATTGCAAAATTTAAATTCAACAGAGTTTTGACAATTCACTTATCCCTAGCAGATTTTAAAATTCAAAAAATTGCAAAATTGAAATATTTTGATTTTTAAATTTATTATTAATGTGGTTTGATTTAATTGGTGTGAAAAATATAATATTTGAATATGTTAATTGAACAAAAATACAAGTAATGGACTCAATTGCATAAAATACACTTTAGTGGATGAATATTATAAATAGCAAACCCAAGTTTCAATGTTGGGTTAAGCATATATCCCTAGATGGGAGTGCAGAACCTTCTTATTACAGTGCATTGCTTTGCTTTTTCTTAAGTAATTTGCCTGAAGATTATATAAATCATTTCAAATTGCGTTGAGGCAAAGGAGACAATTGAGAAAATTGCAAAATTTAAATTCAACAGAGTTTTGACAATTCACTTATCCCTAGCAGATTTTAAAATTCAAAAAATTGCAAAATTGAAATATTTTGATTTTTAAATTTATTGTTAATGTGGTTTGATTTAATTGGTGTGAAAAATATAATATTTGAATATGTTAATTGAACAAAAATACAAGTAATGGACTCAATTGCATAAAATACACTTTAGTGGATGAATATTATAAATAGCAAACCCAAGTTTCAATGTTGGGTTAAGCATATATCCCTAGATGGGAGTGCAGAACCTTCTTATTACAGTGCATTGCTTTGCTTTTTCTTAAGTAATTTGCCTGAAGATTATATAAATCATTTCAAATTGCGTTGAGGCAAAGGAGACAATTGAGAAAATTGCAAATTTAAATTCAACAGAGTTTTGACAATTCACTTATCCCTAGCAGATTTTAAAATTCAAAAAATTGCAAAATTGAAATATTTTGATTTTTAAATTTATTGTTAATGTGGTTTGATTTAATTGGTGTGAAAAATATAATATTTGAATATGTTAATTGAACAAAAATACAAGTAATGGACTCAATTGCATAAAATACACTTTAGTGGATGAATATTATAAATAGCAAACCCAAGTTTCAATGTTGGGTTAAGCATATATCCCTAGATGGGAGTGCAGAACCTTCTTATTACAGTGCATTGCTTTTGCTTTTTCTTAAGTAATTTGCCTGAAGATTATATAAATCATTTCAAATTGCGTTGAGGCAAAGGAGACAATTGAGAAAATTGCAAAATTTAAATTCAACAGAGTTTTGACAATTCACTTATCCCTAGCAGATTTTAAAATTCAAAAAATTGCAAAATTGAAATATTTTGATTTTTAAATTTATTGTTAATGTGGTTTGATTTAATTGGTGTGAAAAATATAATATTTGAATATGTTAATTGAACAAAAATACAAGTAATGGACTCAATTGCATAAAATACACTTTAGTGGATGAATATTATAAATAGCAAACCCAAGTTTCAATGTTGGGTTAAGCATATATCCTAGATGGGAGTGCAGAACCTTCTTATTACAGTGCATTGCTTTTGCTTTTTCTTAAGTAATTTGCCTGAAGATTATATAAATCATTTCAAATTGCGTTGAGGCAAAGGAGACAATTGAGAAAATTGCAAAATTTAAATTCAACAGAGTTTTGACAATTCACTTATCCCTAGCAGATTTTAAAATTCAAAAAATTGCAAAATTGAAATATTTTGATTTTTAATTTATTGTTAATGTGGTTTGATTTAATTGGTGTGAAAAATATAATATTTGAATATGTTAATTGAACAAAAATACAAGTAATGGACTCAATTGCATAAAATACACTTTAGTGGATGAATATTATAAATAGCAAACCCAAGTTTCAATGTTGGGTTAAGCATATATCCCTAGATGGGAGTGCAGAACCTTCTTATTACAGTGCATTGCTTTTGCTTTTTCTTAAGTAATTTGCTTGAAGATTATATAAATCATTTCAAATTGCGTTGAGGCAAAGGGGACAATTGAGAAAATTGCAAAATTTAAATTCAACAGAGTTTTGACAATTCACTTATCCCTAGCAGATTTTAAAATTCAAAAAATTGCAAAATTGAAATATTTTGATTTTTAAATTTATTATTAATGTGGTTTGATTTAATTGGTGTGAAAAATATAATATTTGAATATGTTAATTGAACAAAAATACAAGTAATGGACTCAATTGCATAAAATACACTTTAGTGGATGAATATTATAAATAGCAAACCCAAGTTTCAATGTTGGGTTAAGCATATATCCCTAGATGGGAGTGCAGAACCTTCTTATTACAGTGCATTGCTTTTGCTTTTTCTTAAGTAATTTGCCTGAAGATTATATAAATCATTTCAAATTGCGTTGAGGCAAAGGAGACAATTGAGAAAATTGCAAAATTTAAATTCAACAGAGTTTTGACAATTCACTTATCCCTAGCAGATTTTAAAATTCAAAAAATTGCAAAATTGAAATATTTTGATTTTTAAATTTATTGTTAATGTGGTTTGATTTAATTGGTGTGAAAAATATAATATTTGAATATGTTAATTGAACAAAAATACAAGTAATGGACTCAATTGCATAAAATACACTTTAGTGGATGAATATTATAAATAGCAAACCCAAGTTTCAATGTTGGGTTAAGCATATATCCCTAGATGGGAGTGCAGAACCTTCTTATTACAGTGCATTGCTTTTGCTTTTTCTTAAGTAATTTGCCTGAAGATTATATAAATCATTTCAAATTGCGTTGAGGCAAAGGGGACAATTGAGAAAATTGCAAAATTTAAATTCAACAGAGTTTTGACAATTCACTTATCCCTAGCAGATTTTAAAATTCAAAAAATTGCAAAATTGAAATATTTTGATTTTTAAATTTATTATTAATGTGGTTTGATTTAATTGGTGTGAAAAATATAATATTTGAATATGTTAATTGAACAAAAATACAAGTAATGGACTCAATTGCATAAAATACACTTTAGTGGATGAATATTATAAATAGCAAACCCAAGTTTCAATGTTGGGTTAAGCATATATCCCTAGATGGGAGTGCAGAACCTTCTTATTACAGTGCATTGCTTTTGCTTTTTCTTAAGTAATTTGCCTGAAGATTATATAAATCATTTCAAATTGCGTTGAGGCAAAGGAGACAATTGAGAAAATTGCAAAATTTAAATTCAACAGAGTTTTGACAATTCACTTATCCCTAGCAGATTTTAAAATTCAAAAAATTGCAAAATTGAAATATTTTGATTTTTAAATTTATTGTTAATGTGGTTTGATTTAATTGGTGTGAAAAATATAATATTTGAATATGTTAATTGAACAAAAATACAAGTAATGGACTCAATTGCATAAAATACACTTTAGTGGATGAATATTATAAATAGCAAACCCAAGTTTCAATGTTGGGTTAAGCATATATCCCTAGATGGGAGTGCAGAACCTTCTTATTACAGTGCATTGCTTTTGCTTTTTCTTAAGTAATTTGCCTGAAGATTATATAAATCATTTCAAATTGCGTTGAGGCAAAGGAGACAATTGAGAAAATTGCAAAATTTAAATTCAACAGAGTTTTGACAATTCACTTATCCCTAGCAGATTTTAAAATTCAAAAAATTGCAAAATTGAAATATTTTGATTTTTAAATTTATTGTTAATGTGGTTTGATTTAATTGGTGTGAAAAATATAATATTTGAATATGTTAATTGAACAAAAATACAAGTAATGGACTCAATTGCATAAAATACACTTTAGTGGATGAATATTATAAATAGCAAACCCAAGTTTCAATGTTGGGTTAAGCATATATCCCTAGATGGGAGTGCAGAACCTTCTTATTACAGTGCATTGCTTTTGCTTTTTCTTAAGTAATTTGCCTGAAGATTATATAAATCATTTCAAATTGCGTTGAGGCAAAGGAGACAATTGAGAAAATTGCAAAATTTAAATTCAACAGAGTTTTGACAATTCACTTATCCCTAGCAGATTTTAAAATTCAAAAAATTGCAAAATTGAAATATTTTGATTTTTAAATTTATTGTTAATGTGGTTTGATTTAATTGGTGTGAAAAATATAATATTTGAATATGTTAATTGAACAAAAATACAAGTAATGGACTCAATTGCATAAAATACACTTTAGTGGATGAATATTATAAATAGCAAACCCAAGTTTCAATGTTGGGTTAAGCATATATCCCTAGATGGGAGTGCAGAACCTTCTTATTACAGTGCATTGCTTTTGCTTTTTCTTAAGTAATTTGCCTGAAGATTATATAAATCATTTCAAATTGCGTTGAGGCAAAGGAGACAATTGAGAAAATTGCAAAATTTAAATTCAACAGAGTTTTGACAATTCACTTATCCCTAGCAGATTTTAAAATTCAAAAAATTGCAAAATTGAAATATTTTGATTTTTAAATTTATTATTAATGTGGTTTGATTTAATTGGTGTGAAAAATATAATATTTGAATATGTTAATTGAACAAAAATACAAGTAATGGACTCAATTGCATAAAATACACTTTAGTGGATGAATATTATAAATAGCAAACCCAAGTTTCAATGTTGGGTTAAGCATATATCCCTAGATGGGAGTGCAGAACCTTCTTATTACAGTGCATTGCTTTTGCTTTTTCTTAAGTAATTTGCCTGAAGATTATATAAATCATTTCAAATTGCGTTGAGGCAAAGGAGACAATTGAGAAAATTGCAAAATTTAAATTCAACAGAGTTTTGACAATTCACTTATCCCTAGCAGATTTTAAAATTCAAAAAATTGCAAAATTGAAATATTTTGATTTTTAAATTTATTATTAATGTGGTTTGATTTAATTGGTGTGAAAAATATAATATTTGAATATGTTAATTGAACAAAAATACAAGTAATGGACTCAATTGCATAAAATACACTTTAGTGGATGAATATTATAAATAGCAAACCCAAGTTTCAATGTTGGGTTAAGCATATATCCCTAGATGGGAGTGCAGAACCTTCTTATTACAGTGCATTGCTTTTGCTTTTTCTTAAGTAATTTGCCTGAAGATTATATAAATCATTTCAAATTGCGTTGAGGCAAAGGAGACAATTGAGAAAATTGCAAAATTTAAATTCAACAGAGTTTTGACAATTCACTTATCCCTAGCAGATTTTAAAATTCAAAAAATTGCAAAATTGAAATATTTTGATTTTTAAATTTATTATTAATGTGGTTTGATTTAATTGGTGTGAAAAATATAATATTTGAATATGTTAATTGAACAAAAATACAAGTAATGGACTCAATTGCATAAAATACACTTTAGTGGATGAATATTATAAATAGCAAACCCAAGTTTCAATGTTGGGTTAAGCATATATCCCTAGATGGGAGTGCAGAACCTTCTTATTACAGTGCATTGCTTTTGCTTTTTCTTAAGTAATTTGCCTGAAGATTATATAAATCATTTCAAATTGCGTTGAGGCAAAGGAGACAATTGAGAAAATTGCAAAATTTAAATTCAACAGAGTTTTGACAATTCACTTATCCCTAGCAGATTTTAAAATTCAAAAAATTGCAAAATTGAAATATTTTGATTTTTAAATTTATTATTAATGTGGTTTGATTTAATTGGTGTGAAAAATATAATATTTGAATATGTTAATTGAACAAAAATACAAGTAATGGACTCAATTGCATAAAATACACTTTAGTGGATGAATATTATAAATAGCAAACCCAAGTTTCAATGTTGGGTTAAGCATATATCCCTAGATGGGAGTGCAGAACCTTCTTATTACAGTGCATTGCTTTTGCTTTTTCTTAAGTAATTTGCCTGAAGATTATATAAATCATTTCAAATTGCGTTGAGGCAAAGGAGACAATTGAGAAAATTGCAAAATTTAAATTCAACAGAGTTTTGACAATTCACTTATCCCTAGCAGATTTTAAAATTCAAAAAATTGCAAAATTGAAATATTTTGATTTTTAAATTTATTGTTAATGTGGTTTGATTTAATTGGTGTGAAAAATATAATATTTGAATATGTTAATTGAACAAAAATACAAGTAATGGACTCAATTGCATAAAATACACTTTAGTGGATGAATATTATAAATAGCAAACCCAAGTTTCAATGTTGGGTTAAGCATATATCCCTAGATGGGAGTGCAGAACCTTCTTATTACAGTGCATTGCTTTTGCTTTTTCTTAAGTAATTTGCCTGAAGATTATATAAATCATTTCAAATTGCGTTGAGGCAAAGGAGACAATTGAGAAAATTGCAAAATTTAAATTCAACAGAGTTTTGACAATTCACTTATCCCTAGCAGATTTTAAAATTCAAAAAATTGCAAAATTGAAATATTTTGATTTTTAAATTTATTATTAATGTGGTTTGATTTAATTGGTGTGAAAAATATAATATTTGAATATGTTAATTGAACAAAAATACAAGTAATGGACTCAATTGCATAAAATACACTTTAGTGGATGAATATTATAAATAGCAAACCCAAGTTTCAATGTTGGGTTAAGCATATATCCCTAGATGGGAGTGCAGAACCTTCTTATTACAGTGCATTGCTTTTGCTTTTTCTTAAGTAATTTGCCTGAAGATTATATAAATCATTTCAAATTGCGTTGAGGCAAAGGGGACAATTGAGAAAATTGCAAAATTTAAATTCAACAGAGTTTTGACAATTCACTTATCCCTAGCAGATTTTAAAATTCAAAAAATTGCAAAATTGAAATATTTTGATTTTTAAATTTATTTAATGTGGTTTGATTTAATTGGTGTGAAAAATATAATATTTGAATATGTTAATTGAACAAAAATACAAGTAATGGACTCAATTGCATAAAATACACTTTAGTGGATGAATATTATAAATAGCAAACCCAAGTTTCAATGTTGGGTTAAGCATATATCCCTAGATGGGAGTGCAGAACCTTCTTATTACAGTGCATTGCTTTGCTTTTTCTTAAGTAATTTGCCTGAAGATTATATAAATCATTTCAAATTGCGTTGAGGCAAAGGAGACAATTGAGAAAATTGCAAAATTTAAATTCAACAGAGTTTTGACAATTCACTTATCCCTAGCAGATTTTAAAATTCAAAAAATTGCAAAATTGAAATATTTTGATTTTTAAATTTATTATTAATGTGGTTTGATTTAATTGGTGTGAAAAATATAATATTTGAATATGTTAATTGAACAAAAATACAAGTAATGGACTCAATTGCATAAAATACACTTTAGTGGATGAATATTACAAATAGCAAACCCAAGTTTCAATGTTGGGTTAAGCATATATCCCTAGATAGGAGTGCAGAACCTTCTTATTACAGTGCATTACTTTCGCTTTTTCTTAAGTAATTTGCCTGAAGATTATATAAATCATTTCAAATTGCGTTGAGGCAAAGGGACAATTGAGAAAATTGCAAAATTTAAATTCAACAGAGTTTTGACAATTCACTTATCCCTAGCAGATTTTAAAATTCAAAAAATTGCAAAATTGAAATATTTTGATTTTTAAATTTATTATTAATGTGGTTTGATTTAATTGGTGTGAAAAATATAATATTTGAATATGTTAATTGAACAAAAATACAAGTAATGGACTCAATTGCATAAAATACACTTTAGTGGATGAATATTATAAATAGCAAACCCAAGTTTCAATGTTGGGTTAAGCATATATCCCTAGATAGGAGTGCAGAACCTTCTTATTACAGTGCATTACATTTGCTTTTTCTTAAGTAATTTGCCTGAAGATTATATAAATCATTTCAAATTGCGTTGAGGCAAAGGAGACAATTGAGAAAATTGCAAAATTTAAATTCAACAGAGTTTTGACAATTCACTTATCCCTAGCAGATTTTAAAATTCAAAAAATTGCAAAATTGAAATATTTTGATTTTTAAATTTATTATTAATGTGGTTTGATTTAATTGGTGTGAAAAATATAATATTTGAATATGTTAATTGAACAAAAATACAAGTAATGGACTCAATTGCATAAAATACACTTTAGTGGATGAATATTATAAATAGCAAACCCAAGTTTCAATGTTGGGTTAAGCTTATATCCCTAGATGGGAGTGCAGAACCTTCTTATTACAGTGCATTGCTTTTGCTTTTTCTTAAGTAATTTGCCTGAAGATTATATAAATCATTTCAAATTGCGTTGAGGCAAAGGGACAATTGAGAAAATTGCAAAATTTAAATTCAACAGAGTTTTGACAATTCACTTATCCCTAGCAGATTTTAAAATTCAAAAAATTGCAAAATTGAAATATTTTGATTTTTAAATTTATTATTAATGTGGTTTGATTTAATTGGTGTGAAAAATATAATATTTGAATATGTTAATTGAACAAAAATACAAGTAATGGACTCAATTGCATAAAATACACTTTAGTGGATGAATATTATAAATAGCAAACCCAAGTTTCAATGTTGGGTTAAGCATATATCCCTAGATGGGAGTGCAGAACCTTCTTATTACAGTGCATTGCTTTGCTTTTTCTTAAGTAATTTGCCTGAAGATTATATAAATCATTTCAAATTGCGTTGAGGCAAAGGAGACAATTGAGAAAATTGCAAGATTTAAATTCAACAGAGTTTTGACAATTCACTTATCCCTAGCAGATTTTAAAATTCAAAAAATTGCAAAATTGAAATATTTTGATTTTTAAATTTATTATTAATGTGGTTTGATTTAATTGGTGTGAAAAATATAATATTTGAATATGTTAATTGAACAAAAATACAAGTAATGGACTCAATTGCATAAAATACACTTTAGTGGATGAATATTATAAATAGCAAACCCAAGTTTCAATGTTGGGTTAAGCATATATCCCTAGATGGGAGTGCAGAACCTTCTTATTACAGTGCATTGCTTTGCTTTTTCTTAAGTAATTTGCCTGAAGATTATATAAATCATTTCAAATTGCGTTGAGGCAAAGGAGACAATTGAGAAAATTGCAAAATTTAAATTCAACAGAGTTTTGACAATTCACTTATCCCTAGCAGATTTTAAAATTCAAAAAATTGCAAAATTGAAATATTTTGATTTTTAAATTTATTATTAATGTGGTTTGATTTAATTGGTGTGAAAAATATAATATTTGAATATGTTAATTGAACAAAAATACAAGTAATGGACTCAATTGCATAAAATACACTTTAGTGGATGAATATTATAAATAGCAAACCCAAGTTTCAATGTTGGGTTAAGCATATATCCCTAGATGGGAGTGCAGAACCTTCTTATTACAGTGCATTGCTTTGCTTTTTCTTAAGTAATTTGCCTGAAGATTATATAAATCATTTCAAATTGCGTTGAGGCAACGGAGACAATTGAGAAAATTGCAAGATTTAAATTCAACAGAGTTTTGACAATTCACTTATCCCTAGCAGATTTTAAAATTCAAAAAATTGCAAAATTGAAATATTTTGATTTTTAAATTTATTATTAATGTGGTTTGATTTAATTGGTGTGAAAAATATAATATTTGAATATGTTAATTGAACAAAAATACAAGTAATGGACTCAATTGCATAAAATACACTTTAGTGGATGAATATTATAAATAGCAAACCCAAGTTTCAATGTTGGGTTAAGCATATATCCCTAGATGGGAGTGCAGAACCTTCTTATTACAGTGCATTGCTTTTGCTTTTTCTTAAGTAATTTGCCTGAAGATTATATAAATCATTTCAAATTGCGTTGAGGCAAAGGAGACAATTGAGAAAATTGCAAAATTTAAATTCAACAGAGTTTTGACAATTCACTTATCCCTAGCAGATTTTAAAATTCAAAAAATTGCAAAATTGAAATATTTTGATTTTTAAATTTATTATTAATGTGGTTTGATTTAATTGGTGTGAAAAATATAATATTTGAATATGTTAATTGAACAAAAATACAAGTAATGGACTCAATTGCATAAAATACACTTTAGTGGATGAATATTATAAATAGCAAACCCAAGTTTCAATGTTGGGTTAAGCATATATCCCTAGATGGGAGTGCAGAACCTTCTTATTACAGTGCATTGCTTTTGCTTTTTCTTAAGTAATTTGCCTGAAGATTATATAAATCATTTCAAATTGCGTTGAGGCAAAGGAGACAATTGAGAAAATTGCAAAATTTAAATTCAACAGAGTTTTGACAATTCACTTATCCCTAGCAGATTTTAAAATTCAAAAAATTGCAAAATTGAAATATTTTGATTTTTAAATTTATTGTTAATGTGGTTTGATTTAATTGGTGTGAAAAATATAATATTTGAATATGTTAATTGAACAAAAATACAAGTAATGGACTCAATTGCATAAAATACACTTTAGTGGATGAATATTATAAATAGCAAACCCAAGTTTCAATGTTGGGTTAAGCATATATCCCTAGATGGGAGTGCAGAACCTTCTTATTACAGTGCATTGCTTTTGCTTTTTCTTAAGTAATTTGCCTGAAGATTATATAAATCATTTCAAATTGCGTTGAGGCAAAGGAGACAATTGAGAAAATTGCAAAATTTAAATTCAACAGAGTTTTGACAATTCACTTATCCCTAGCAGATTTTAAAATTCAAAAAATTGCAAAATTGAAATATTTTGATTTTTAAATTTATTATTAATGTGGTTTGATTTAATTGGTGTGAAAAATATAATATTTGAATATGTTAATTGAACAAAAATACAAGTAATGGACTCAATTGCATAAAATACACTTTAGTGGATGAATATTATAAATAGCAAACCCAAGTTTCAATGTTGGGTTAAGCATATATCCCTAGATGGGAGTGCAGAACCTTCTTATTACAGTGCATTGCATTTGCTTTTTCTTAAGTAATTTGCCTGAAGATTATATAAATCATTTCAAATTGCGTTGAGGCAAAGGAGACAATTGAGAAAATTGCAAAATTTAAATTCAACAGAGTTTTGACAATTCACTTATCCCTAGCAGATTTTAAAATTCAAAAAATTGCAAAATTGAAATATTTTGATTTTTAAATTTTATTGTTAATGTGGTTTGATTTAATTGGTGTGAAAAATATAATATTTGAATATGTTAATTGAACAAAAATACAAGTAATGGACTCAATTGCATAAAATACACTTTAGTGGATGAATATTATAAATAGCAAACCCAAGTTTCAATGTTGGGTTAAGCATATATCCCTAGATGGGAGTGCAGAACCTTCTTATTACAGTGCATTGCTTTTGCTTTTTCTTAAGTAATTTGCCTGAAGATTATATAAATCATTTCAAATTGCGTTGAGGCAAAGGAGACAATTGAGAAAATTGCAAAATTTAAATTCAACAGAGTTTTGACAATTCACTTATCCCTAGCAGATTTTAAAATTCAAAAAATTGCAAAATTGAAATATTTTGATTTTTAAATTTATTGTTAATGTGGTTTGATTTAATTGGTGTGAAAAATATAATATTTGAATATGTTAATTGAACAAAAATACAAGTAATGGACTCAATTGCATAAAATACACTTTAGTGGATGAATATTATAAATAGCAAACCCAAGTTTCAATGTTGGGTTAAGCATATATCCCTAGATGGGAGTGCAGAACCTTCTTATTACAGTGCATTGCTTTTGCTTTTTCTTAAGTAATTTGCCTGAAGATTATATAAATCATTTCAAATTGCGTTGAGGCAAAGAGACAATTGAGAAAATTGCAAGATTTAAATTCAACAGAGTTTTGACAATTCACTTATCCCTAGCAGATTTTAAAATTCAAAAAATTGCAAAATTGAAATATTTTGATTTTTAAATTTATTGTTAATGTGGTTTGATTTAATTGGTGTGAAAAATATAATATTTGAATATGTTAATTGAACAAAAATACAAGTAATGGACTCAATTGCATAAAATACACTTTAGTGGATGAATATTATAATAGCAAACCCAAGTTTCAATGTTGGGTTAAGCATATATCCCTAGATGGGAGTGCAGAACCTTCTTATTACATTTGCTTTTTTCTTAAGTAATTTGCCTGAAGATTATATAAATCATTTCAAATTGCGTTGAGGCAAAGGAGACAATTGAGAAAATTGCAAAATTTAAATTCAACAGAGTTTTGACAATTCACTTATCCCTAGCAGATTTTAAAATTTCAAAAAATTGCAAAATTGAAATATTTTGATTTTTAAATTTATTTTAATGTGGTTTGATTTAATTGGTGTGAAAATATAATATTTGAATATGTTAATTGAACAAAAATACAAGTAATGGACTCAATTGCATAAAATACACTTTAGTGGATGAATATTATAAATAGCAAACCCAAGTTTCAATGTTGGGTTAAGCATATATCCCTAGATGGGAGTGCAGAACCTTCTTATTACAGTGCATTGCTTTTGCTTTTTCTTAAGTAATTTGCTGAAGATTATATAAATCATTTCAAATTGCGTTGAGGCAAAGGGGACAATTGAGAAAATTGCAAATTTAAATTCAACAGAGTTTTGACAATTCACTTATCCTAGCAGATTTTAAAATTCAAAAAATTGCAAAATTGAAATATTTTGATTTTTAAATTTATTATTAATGTGGTTTGATTTAATTGGTGTGAAAAATATAATATTTGAATATGTTAATTGAACAAAAATACAAGTAATGGACTCAATTGCATAAAATACACTTTAGTGGATGAATATTATAAATAGCAAACCCAAGTTTCAATGTTGGGTTAAGCATATATCCCTAGATGGGAGTGCAGAACCTTCTTATTACAGTGCATTGCTTTTGCTTTTTCTTAAGTAATTTGCCTGAAGATTATATAAATCATTTCAAATTGCGTTGAGGCAAAGGAGACAATTGAGAAAATTGCAAAATTTAAATTCAACAGAGTTTTGACAATTCACTTATCCTAGCAGATTTTAAAATTCAAAAAATTGCAAATTGAAATATTTTGATTTTTAAATTTATTATTAATGTGGTTTGATTTAATTGGTGTGAAAATATAATATTTGAATATGTTAATTGACAAAAATACAAGTAATGGACTCAATTGCATAAAATTACACTTTAGTGGATGAATATTATAATAGCAAACCCAAGTTTCCAATGTTGGGTTAAGCATATATCCCTAGATGGGAGTGCAGAACCTTCTTATTACAGTGCATTGCTTTTGCTTTTTCTTAAGTAATTTGCTGAAGATTATATAATCATTTCAAATTGCGTTGAGCAAATGAGACAATTGAGAAAATTAGCAAAATTTAAATTCAAAGAGTTTTGACAATTCACTTATCCTAGCAGATTTTTAAAATTCAAACAATTGCAAAATGAAATATTTTGATTTTTAAATTATTTATTAATGTTGGTTTGATTTAATTGGTGTGGAAAAATATAATATTTGAATATGTTAATTGAACAAAAATACAAGTAATGGACTCAATTGCATAAATATCCTTTTAGTCGGATGAATATTATAAAGGCAACCCAAGTTTCAATGTTGG
>JAIRCJ010000241.1:0-33846 GCA_020883675.1 Bruguiera gymnorhiza | reverse complement strand
GGGGACAATTGAGAAAATTGCAAAATTTAAATTCATCAGAGTTTTGACAATTCACTTATCCCTAGCAGATTTTAAAATTCAAAAAATTGTAGAATTGAAATATTTTGATTTTTAAATTTATTGTTAATGTGGTTTGATTTAATTGGTGCGAAAAATATAATATTTGAATATGTTAATTGAACAAAAATACAAGTAATGGACTCAATTGCATAAAATACACTTTAGTGGATGAATATTCTAAATAGCAAACCCAAGTTTCAATGTTGGGTTAAGCATATATCCCTAAATGGGAGTGCAGAACCTTCTTATTACCGTGCATTGCTTTTGCTTTTTCTTCGGTAATTTGCCTGAAGATTATATAAATAATTTCAAATTGCGTTGAGGCAAAGGAGACAATTGAGAAAATTGCAACATTTAAACTCAATTGAGTTTTGACAATTCACCTATCCCTAGCAGATTTTAAAATTCATAAAATTGCAAAATTGAAATATTTTGATTTTTAAATTTATTGTTAATGTGGTTTGATTTAATTGGTGAGAAAAATATAATATTTGAATATGTTAATGAACAAAAATACAAGTAATGGACTCAATTGCATAAAATAAACTTTAGTGGATGAATATTATAAATAGCAAACCCAAGTTTCATTGTTGGGTTAAGCTTATATCCCTAGATGAGAGTGCAGAACCTTCTTATTACAATGTATTGCTTTTGCTTTTTCTTAAGTACTTTGCCTGAAGATTATATAAATCATTTCAAATTGCGTTGAGACAAAGGGGATAATTGAGAAAATTGCAAAATTGAAATTCAACAGTGTTTTGACAATTCACTTATCCTAGCAGATTTTAAAATTCAAAAATTGCAAAATTGAAATATTTTAATTTTTAAATTTATTGTGAATGTGGTTTGATTTAATTGGTGTAAAAAATATAATTTTTGAATATGTTAATTGAACAAAAATACAAGTAATGGACTCAATTGCATAAAATACACTTTAGTGGATGAATATTATAAATAGCAAATCTAAGTTTCAATGTTGGGTTAAGTTTATATCCCTAGATGGGAGTGTAGAACCTTCTTATTATAATGTATTGCTTTTGCTTTTTCTTAAGTACTTTGCCTGAAGATTATATAAATCATTTCAAATTGCGTTGAGAAAAAGGGGACAATTGAGAAAATTGCAAAATTGAAATTCAACAGAGTTTTGACAATTCACTTATCCCTAACAGATTTTAAAATTCAAAAAATTGCAAAATTGAAATATTTTGATTTTTAAATTTATTATTAATGTGGTTTGATTTAATTGGTGTGAAAAATATAATATTTGAATATGTTAATTGAACAAAAATACAAGTAATGGACTCAATAGCATAAAATACACTTTAGTGGATAAATATTCCAAATTGCAAACCCAAGTTTCAATATTGGGTTAAGCATATATCCATAGATAGGAGTGCAGAACCTTCTTATTACAGTGCATTGCTTTTGTTTTTTCCTAAATAATTTGGCTGAAGATTATATAAATCATTTCAAATTGCGTTGAGGCAAAGGAGACAATTGAGAAAATTGCACGATTTAAATTCAACAGAGTTTTGACAATTCACTTATCCCTAACAGATTTTAAAATTCGAAAAATTGCAAAATTGAAATATTTTGATTTTTAAATTTATTGTTAATGTGGTTTGATTTAATTGGTGTGAAAAATATAATATTTGAATATGTTAATTGAACAAAAATACAAATAATGGACTCTATTGAATAAAATACACTTTAGTAGATGAATATTATAAATAGCAAACCCAAGTTTCAATGTTGTCTTAAGCATATATCCCTAGATGGGAGTGCAGAACCTTTTTATTACAATCCATTGCTTTTGCTTTTTCTTAAGTACTTTGCCTGCAGATTATATAAATCATTTCAAATTGCATTGAGGCAAAGGAGACAATTTAGAAAATTGTAAAATTTAAATTCAACACAGTATTGGCAATTATATTATCCGTCATAGATTTTGAAATTCGAAATAGAGGAAAATTGAAATTTTTTGATTTTTCAATTTAATGTTAATGTCGTTTGATTTAATTGGTGAGAAAAATATAATATATGAAAAATAAAATATTTGAATAAGTTAATTGAACAAAAATACAAGTAATGGACTCAATTGCATAAAATACACTTTAGCTAATCAATATTATAAATAGTTGTCCCAAGTTTCAAGGTTGTGTGAAGCACATATCCCTAGATAGGAGTGAGGAACCATCTTTTTAGAGTCCATTGCTTTTCATTTTTCTTACGTAATTTGTTTGAACACAGGAATTCTATAAATCATTTCAAATTACATTGAGGCAATAGAGACAATTAAGAAAATTTCAAAATTGAAATTCTAAAGATTATTAACAATTTCTTTATCCCTAGTAGATTTTAAAATTCTAAAAATTGCAAAAATAGAATATTTTGATTTTTAAATTTATTGCTAATGTTGTTTGATTTGATTGGTGAGAAAAATATAATATCTAAACAATATACTATTTAAATATGTTAATTGAACAAAAATACAAGTAATGGACTCAATTGCATAAAATACACTTTAGTGGATGAATATTATAAATAGCAAACACAAGTTTTAATGTTGGGTTAAGCATATATTCCTAGATGGGAGTGCAGAACCTTCTTATTACAATCCATTGCTTTTGCTTTTTCTTAAGTAATTTGCCTGAAGAATATATAAACCATTTCATATTGCGTTGAGGCAAAGAAGACAATTGAGAAAATCGCAAAAGTTAAATTCATCAGAGTATTTACAATTCATTTATGTCTGGCATATTTTAAAATTCTAAAAATTGCGAAATGCAATATTTTTATTTTTAAAATTATTCTTAATGTCGTTTGATTTAATCGGTGAGAAAAATATAATATGTGAAAAATATAATATTTGAATATGTCGCTTGAACAAAAATACAAGTAATGGACTCAATTGCATAAAATACACTTTCTTGGATGAATATTATAAATAGCAAACCCAAGTTTCAATGTTGTCTTAAGCATAGATCCCTAGATGAGAGTGCAGAACCTTCTTATTATAGTCCATTGCTTTTGCTTTTTATTAAGTAATTTGCTTGAAGATGATATAAATCATTTCATATTGCATTGTGGCAAAGGAGACAATTGAGAAAATTGCAAAATTTAAATTCAACAGAGTTTTGACAATTCACTTATCTCTAGCAAATTTTAAAATTCAAAAAATTGCAAAATTGAAATATTTTGATTTTTAAATTTATTGTTAATGTGGTTTAATTTAATTGGTGTGAAAAATATAATATTTGAATATGTTAATTGAACAAAAATACAAGTAATGGACTCAATCTCATAAAATACACTTTAGTGGATGAATATTATAAGTAGCAAACTCAAGTTTTAATGTTAGGTTAAGCATATATCCCTAGATGGGAGTGTAGAACCTTTTTCTTACAGTACATTGCTTTTGCTTTTTCTTAAGTAATTTGCCTGAGGATTGCGTTGAGGCAAATGAGACATTTGAGAAAATTGCAAGATTTAAATTCAACAGAGTTTTGACAATTCACTTATCCCTAGCAGATTTTAAAATTCAAAAAATTGCAAAATTGAAATATTTTGATTTTTAAATTTATTGTTAATGTGGTTTGATTTAATTGGTGTGAAAAATATAATATTTGAATATGTTAATTGAACAAAAATACAAGTAATGGACTCAATTGAATAAAATTCACTTTAGTGGATGAATATTATAAATAGCAAACCCAAGTTTCAATGTTGTCTTAAGCATATATCCTTCGATGGGAGTGCAGATCCTTTTTATTATAGTTCATTGCTTTTACTTTTTCTTAAGTACTTTGCCTGCAGATTATATAAATCATTTCAAATTGCATTGAGACAAAGGAGACAATTCAGAAAATTGTAAAAGGTAAATTCAACAAAGTATTGACAATTCAATTATCCGTCGTAGATGTTAAAATTCGAAATAGAGGAAAATTGAAATTTTTTGATTTTTAAATTTAATGTTAATGTCGTTTGATTTAATTGGTGAGAAAAATATAATATATGAAAAATACAATATTTGAATAAGTTAATTGAACAAAAATACAAGTAATGGACTCAATTGCATAAAATACACTTTAGCGAATCAATATTATAAATAGTAGTCCAAAGTTTCAAGGTTGTGTGAAGCATATATCCCTAAATAGGAGTGGGGAACCATCTTTTTAGAGTCCATTGCTTTTCATTTTTCTTACGTAATTTGTCTGAACAAAGGAATTCTATAAATCATTTCAAATTACATTGAGGCAATAGAGACAATTAAGAAAATTTCAAAATTCAAATTCTATAGATTATTAACAATTTCTTTATCCCTAGCAGATTTTAAAATTCTAAAAATTGCAAAAATAGAATATTTTGATTTTTAAATTTATTGCTAATGTCGTTTGATTTGATTGGTGAGAAAAATATAATATCTAAAAAATATACTACTTGAATATGTTAATTGAACAAAAATACAAGTAATGGACTCAATTGCATAAAATACACTTTAGTGGATGAATATCATAAATAGCAAACCCAAGTTTTAATGTTGGGTTAAGCATATATCCCTAGATGGGAGTGCAGAACCTTCTTATTACAATCCATTGCTTTTGCTTTTTCTTAAGTAATTTGCCTGAAGATTATATAAATCATTTCATATTGCATTGATGCAAAGAAGACAATTCAGAAAATTGCAAAAGTTAAATTCAAGAGAATATTTACAATTCATTTATGTCTGGCATATTTTAAAATTTTAAAAATTGCAAAAATGCAATATTTTTATTTTTAAAATTATTCTTAATGTCGTTTGATTTAATCGGTGAGAAAAATATAATATGCGAAAAATATAATATTTGAATATGTTGCTTGAACAAAAATACAAGTAATGGACTTAATTGCATAAAATACACTTTAGTGGATGAATATGATAATTAGCAAACCCAAGTTTTGAAGGTTGACTTAAGCATATATCCCTAAATGGTAATGCAGAACCTTTTTATTATAGTCCATTGCTTTTGCTTTTTCTTAAGTAATTTGCCTGAATATTATATAAATCATTTCAAATTGCATTGAGGTAAAGGGGAAAATTCAGAAAATTGCAAAAGTTAAATTCAACAGGGTATTTACAATTCATTTATCTCTAGTAGATTTTAAAATTCTAAAAATTGAAAAAATTTAATATTTTGATTTTTAAATTTATTATTAATGTCGTTCGATTTAATTGGTGAAAAAAATATAATATGTGAAAAATATAATATTTGGATTTGTCAAATGAACAAAAATACAAGTAGTGGACATAATTCCATGAAAGACACTTTAGTGGATGAATATTAGAAATAGCAATCGCAAGTTTTAAGGTTGTGTGAAGCATATATCCCAAATGGGAGTGGTGAACCATCTTTTTAGAGTCCATTGGCTTTCCTTTTTCCTAAGTAATTTGTTTGAAGGCAAGAATTCTATAAATCGTTTCAAATTACATTGAGGCAATGGAGACAATTAAAAAAATTGCAAAATTTAAATTCTACAGATTATTAACAATTCCTTTATCCCTAGTAGATTTTAAAATTCTAAAAATTGCAAAAATAGAATATTTTGATTTTTAAATTTATTGTTAATGTCGTTTGATTTGGTTGGTGAGAAAAATATAATATGTGAAAAATATAATATTTGAATATGTTAATTGAACAAAAATACAAGTAATGTGCTCAATTGCATAAAATACACTTTAGTGGATGAATATTATAAATAGCAAACCCAAGTTTTAATGTTGAGTTAAGCATATATCCCTAGATGGGGGTGCAGAAACTTCTTATTACAATCCATTTCTTTTGCTTTTTCTTAAGTAATTTGCCTGAAGATTATATAAATCATTTCATATTGCGTTGAGGCAAAGAAGACAATTCAGAAAATCACAAAAGTTAAATTCATCAGAGTATTTACAATTCATTTATGTCTGGTATATTTTAAAATTCTAAAAATTGCAAAAATGCAATATTTTTTTTTAAATTATTCTTAATGTCGTTTGATTTAATCGGTGAGAAAAATATAATAGGTGAAAAACATAATATTTGAATATGATGCTTGAACAAAAATACAAGTAATGGACTCAATTACATAAAATACACTTTCTTGGATGAATATTATAAATAGCAAACCCAAGTTTCAATGTCGTCTTAAGCATATATCCCTAAATAAGGGTGCAGAACCTTTTTATTATAGTCCATTGCTTTTGCTTTTTATTAAGTATTTTGCTTGAAGATTATATAAATCATTTCATATTGCATTGAGGCAAGGGAGACAATTCAGAAAATTGCAAAATTTAAATTGAACAGAGTATTGAAAATTCATTTATCCCTAGCAACTTTTAAAATTTGAAAAATTGCAAAATTCAAATATTTTGATTGTTAAATTTATTGTTAATGTCATTTGATTTAATTGGTGGGAAAAATATAAAATGTTAAAAATATAATGTTTGAATATGTCAATTGAACAAAAATACAAGTTATAGACTCAATTGTATAAAAGACACTTTAGTGGATGAATAATATAAATAGCAAACTCAAGTTTCAAGGCTGTGTGAAGCATATATCCCTAGATGGGAATGCAGAACCATCTTATTAAAGTCCATTGCTTTTCCTTTTTCTTAAGTAATTTGTCTGAAGTCAATAATTCTATAAATCATTTCAAATTGCTTTGAGGCAAAGGACACAATTAAGAAAATTTCAAAATTTAAATTCAACAGAGTATTGACAATTCATTTATCCCTAACTGATTTTAAAATTCTAAAAATTGCAAAAATGTAATATTTTGTTTATCAAATTTATTATTAATGTCGTTTGATTTGATTTGTGAGAAGAATACAATATTTGAATATCTTAAATGAACAAAAATACAAGTAATGGACTCAATTGCACAAAAAACAATTTAGTGGATGAATATTATAAATAGTAATTCAAAGTTTCATTGTTGTGCTAAGCATATATCCCTAGATGGGAGTGCAAAACCTTTTTATTATAGTCCATTGTGTTTGCTTTTTCTTAAGTAATTTGCTTGAAGATTATATCAATCATTTCAAATTGCGTTTAGGCAAAGGAGACAATTCCAAAAATTGCAAAATTTAAATTCAACAGAGTATTGACAATTCATTTATCCCTAGCAGATTTGAAAATTCAAAAAAGTGCAAAATTGAAATATTTTAATTTTTATATTTAATGTTAATGTCGTTTGATTTAATTGGTGAGAAAAATATAATATGTGGAAAATACAATATTTGAATAAGTTAATTAAAGAAAAATACCAGTAGTGGACTCAATTGCATAAAATACACTTTAGCGGATCAATATTATAAATAGCAATTCCAAGTTTCAATGTTGTGTTAAGTATATATCCCTAGATGGGAGTGCAAAACCTTCTTATTAGAGTCCATTGCTATTGCTCTTTCTTAGGTAATTTGCCTGAAGTTTATATAAATCATTTCAAATTGTGTTGAGGCAAAAGAGACAATTCCGAAAATTGCAAAATTTAAATTCAACAGAGTATTGACAATTCATTTATTCCTAGTAGATTTGAAAATTCGAAAAAGTGCAAAATTGAAATATTTTAATTTTTATATTTAATATTAATGTCGTTTGATTTAATTGGTGAGAAAAATATAATATGTGAAAAATACAATATTTGAATAAGTTAATTAAAGAAAAATACCAGTAATGGACTTAATTGCATAAAATACACTTTAGCGGATCAATATTATAAATAGCAGTCCAAGTTTCAATGTTGTGTTAAGTATATATCCCTAGATGGGAGTGCAAAACCTTCTTATTAGAGTCTATTGCTTTTGCTTTTTCTTAGGTAATTTGCTTGAAGATTATATAAATCATTTCAAATTGTGTTGAGGCAAAGGAGACAATTCCGAAAATTGCAAAATTTAAATTCAACAGAGTATTGACAATTCAATTATCCGTAGTAGATTTTAAAATTCAAAAAAGTGCAAAATTGAAATATTTTCATTTTTAAATTTAATGTTAATGTCGTTTGATTTAATTGGTGAGAAAAATATAATATGTGAAAAATATAATATTTGAATATGTTAATTGAACAAAAACACAAGTAATGGAATCAATTGCATAAAATACACTTTGTTGGATGAATATTATAAATAGCAGACCCAAGTTTCAATATTGTGTTAAGCATATATCCCTAGATGGGAGTGCAGAACTTTCTAATTACAATCCATTACTTTTGCTTTTTCTTAAGTAATTTGCCTGAAAATTATATAAATCATTTCAAATTGCGTTGAGGCAAAGAAGACAATTCAAAAAATTGCAAAATTTAAATTCAACAGAGTATTGACAATTCAATTATTCATAGTAGATTTTAAAATTTGAAAAAGTGCAAAATTGAAATATTTTGATTTTTAAATTTAATGTTAATGTCGTTTGATTTAATTGGTGAGAAAAATATAATATGTGAAAAAGATAATATTTGAATATGTTAATTGAACAAAAACACAAGTAATGGACTCAATTGAATAAAATACACTTTGTTGGATGAATATTATAAATAGCAGACTCAAGTTTCAATGTTGTGTTAAGCATATATCCCTAGATGGGAGTGCAGAACTTTCTAATTACAATCCATTACTTTTGCTTTTTCTTAAGTAATTTGCCTGAAAATTATATAAATCATTTCAAATTGCGTTGAGGCAAAGAAGACAATTCAAAAAATTGCAAAATTTAAATTTAACAGAGTATTGACAATTCAATTATTCATAGTAGATTTTAAAATTTGAAAAAGTGCAAAATTGAAATATTTTGATTTTTAAATTTAATGTTAATGTCGTTTGATTTAATTGGTGAGAAAAATATAATATGTGAAAAAGATAATATTTGAATATGTTAATTGAACAAAAACACAAGTAATGGACTCAATTGAATAAAATACACTTTGTTGGATGAATATTATAAATAGCAGACACAAGTTTCAATGTTGTGTTAAGCATATATCCCTAGATGAGAGTGCAAAACTTTCTAATTACAGTCCATTGCTTTTACTTTTTCTTAAGTAATTTGCCTGAAAATTATATAAATCATTTCAAACTACGTTGAGGCAAATGTGACAATTCAAAAAATTGCAAAATTTAAATTCAACAGAATATTGACAATTCAATTATCCGTAGTAGATTTTAAAATTTGAAAAAGTGTAAAATTGAAATATTTTGATTTTTAAATTTAATGTTAATGTCGTTTGATTTAATTGGTGAGAAAAATATAATATGTGAAAAATATAATATTTGAATATGTTAATTGAACAAAAACACAAGTAATAGACTCAATTGCATAAAATAACTTTGTTGGATGAATATTATAAATAGCAAACCCAAGTTTCAATGTTGTGTTAAGCATATATCCTAGATGAGAGTGCAGAACTTTCTTATTACAGTCCATTGCTTTTGCTTTTTCTTAAGTAATTTGCCTGAAAATTATATAAATCATTTCAAACTACGTTGAGGCAAAGGAGACAATTCAAAAATTGCAAAATTTAAATTCAACAGAGTATTGACAATTCAATTATCCGTAGAGGATTTTAAAATTTGAAAAAGTGCAAAATTGAAATATTTAGATTTTTAAATTTAATGTTAATGTCGTTTGATTTAATTGGTGAGAAAAATATAATATGTGGAAAATACAATATTTGAATATGTTAATTGAACAAAAATGCAAGTAATGGACTCAATTGCATAAAATACACTTTAGGGGATGAATATTATCGATAGCAGTCCCAAGTTTCAATGTTGTGTTAAGCATATATCACTAGATGGAAGTGTAAAGCCTTCTTGTTGCAGTCGATTGCTTTTGCTTTTTCTTAAGTAATTTGCCTGAAAATTATAAAAATCATTTCAAATTGCGTTGAGGCAAAGGAGACAATTCAAAAAATTGCAAAATTTAAATTCAACAGAGTATTGACAATTCAGTTATCCATAATAGTTCTTAAAATTCGAAAAAATGCAAAATTAAAATATTTTGATTTTTAAATTTAATATTAATGTCATTTGATTTAACTGGTGAGAAAAATATAATATGTGAAAAATATAATATTTGAATATATTAATTGAACAAAAACACAAGTAATGGACTCAATTGGATAAAATACACTTTGTTGGATGAAGATTATAAATAGCAAACCCAAGTTTCAATATTGTGTTAAGCATATATCCCTAGATGGGAGTATAGAACTTTCTAATTCCAGTTCATTGTTTTGCTTTTTCTTAAGTAATTTGCCTAAAAATTATATAAATCATTTCAAATTACATTGAGGCAAAGTAGACAATTCAAAAAATTGCAAAATTTAAATTCAACAGTGTATTGACAATTCAATTATTCGTAGTAGATTTTAAAATTCAAAAAAGTGCAAAATTGAAATATTTTGATTTTTAAATTTAATGTTAATGTCGTTTGATTTAATTGGTGAGAAAAATATAATATGTGGAAACTACAATATTTGAATATGTTAATTGAACAAAAATGCAAATAATGGACTCAATTGCATAAAATACATTTTGTTGGATGAATATTATAAATAGCAGACCCAAGTTTCAATGTTGTATTAAGCATATATCCCTAGATGGGAGTGCATAACTTTCTAATTACAGTCCATTGTTTTTGCTTTTTCTTAAGTAATTTGCCTGAAAATTATATAAATCATTTCAAATTGCGTTGAGGCAAAGGAGACAATTCAAAAACTTGCAAAATTTAAATTCAACAGAGTATTGACAATTCAGTTATCCGTAGTAGTTTTTAAAATTCGAAAAAATGCAAAATTGAAATATTTTGATTGTTAAATTTAATGTTATTGTCCTTTGATTTAATTGGTGAGAAAAATATAATATGTGAAAAATATAATATTTGAATATGTTAATTTAACAAAAATACAAGAAATGGACTCAATTGCATAAAATAAACTTTAGGGATGAATATTATAAATACCAATCCCAAGTTTCAATGTTGTGTTAAGCATATATTCCTAGATGGGAGTGCAGAACTTTCTTATTACAGTCTATTGCTTTTGCTTTTTCTTAAGTAATTTGCCTGAAAATTATATAAATCATTTCAAATTGTGTTGAGGCAAAGGAGATAATTCAAAAAAGTGCAAATTTTAAATTCAACAGAGTATTGACAATTCAATTATCCGTAGTAGATTTTAAATTTGAAAAAGTGCAAAATTGAAATATTTTTATTTTTAAATTTAATGTTAATATCATTTGATTTAATTGGTGAGAAAAATATAATATGTGAAAAATACAATATTTGAATATGTTAATTGAACAAAAATGCAAGTAATGGACTCAATTGCATAAAATACACTTTAGTGGATGAATATTATCAATAGTAGTCCCAAGTTTCAATGTTGTGTTAAGCATATATGACTAGATGGAAGTGTAGAGCCTTCTTGTTGCAGTCAGTTGGTTTTGCTTTTTCTTCAGTAATTTGCCTGAAGAATACATAAGTTATTTCAAATTGCGTTGAGGCAAAGGAGAGAATTCCGAAGATTGCAAAATTTAAATTCAATAAAGTATTGACAATTCAATTATTCCTAGCATATTTTAAAATTCGAAAATGTGCAAAATTGAAATATTTTGATTTTTAAATTTAATGTTAATGTCGTTTGATTTAATTGGTAAGAAAAATATAATATGTGAAAAATATAATATTTGAATATGTTAATTGAACAAAAATACAAGTAATGGACTCAATTGCATAAAATACACTTTAGTGGATGAATATTATAAATAGCAGTCCAAGTTTCAATGTTGTGTTAAGCATATATCACTAGATGGAGTGTAGAGCCTTCTTATTACAGTCGATTGCTTTTGCTTTTTCTTAAGTAATTTGCCTGAAATTACATAAATTATTTCAAATTGCGTTGAGGCAAAGGAGACAATTCAGAAAATTGCAAAATTTAAATTCAACAGAGTATTGACAATTCATTATCCCTAGCAATTTTAAAATTTGAAAAAGTGCAAATTGAAATATTTTGATTTTTAAATTTAATGTTAATGTCGTTTGATTTAATTGGTGAGAAAATATAATATGTGAAAAATATAATATTTGAATATGTTAATTGAACAAAAATACAAGTAATGGACTCAATTGCATAAAATACACTTTATTGGATGAATATTATAAATAGCAACCCAAGTTTCAATGTTGTGTTAAGCATATATCCCTAGATGAGAGTGCAAAACCTTCTTATTACAGTCCATTGATTTTGCTTTTTCTTAAGTAATTTCCCTAAAGATTATATAAATCATTTCAAATTGCGTTAAGGCAAAGGAGACAATTCAAAAAAATTGCAAAATTTAGATTCAACAGAGTATTGACAATTCAGTTAACCGTAGTAGATTTTAAAATTCGAAAAAGTGCAAAATTGGAATATTTTGATTTTTAAATTTATCGTTCATGCCTTTTCATTTAATTGGTGACAAAAATATACAATGTGAAAAATATAATATTTGAATATGTTAATTGAACAAAAATACAAGTAATTGACTCAATTACATAAAATAGACTTTGTTGGATGAATATTATAAATAGCAACCCAAGTTTGCAATGTTGTGTAAAACATATATCACTAGATGGGAGTGCAGAACTATCTTATTACTGTCCATTGCTTTTGCTTTTTCTTAAGTAATTTGCCTGAAAGTTATATAAATCATTTCAAATTGCATTGAGGCAAAGGAGACAATTCCAAAAATTGCAAAATTTAAATTCAACAGAGTATTGACAATTCAGTTATCCGTAGTAGATTTTAAAATTCGAAAAAGTGCAAAATTGAAATATTTTAATTTTAAATTTAATGTTAATGTCGTTTGATTTAATTGGTGAGAAAAATATATATGTGAAAAATATGATATTTGAATATATTAATTGAACAAAAATACAAGTAATGGACTCAATTGCATAAAATACACTTTAGTGGATGAATATTATAAATAGCAGTCCCAAGTTTCAATGTTGTGTTAAGCATATATCACTAGATGGAGTGCAGAACATTCTTATTACAGTCCATTGCTTTTGCTTTTTTCTTAGTAATTTGCCTGAAAATTATATAAATCATTTCAAATTGGTTGAGGCAAAGGAGACAATTCAGAAAATTGCAAAATTTAAATTCAACAGAGTATTGACAATTCAATTATCCCTAGTAGATTTTAAATTCGAAAAAGTGCAAAATTGAAATATTTTGATTTTTAAATTTAATGTTAATGTCGTTTGATTTAATTAGTGAGAAAAATAAACTATGTGAAAAATATAATATTTGAATATGATAATTGAACAAAAACACAAGTAATGGACTCAATTACATAAAATACATTTTGTTGGATGAATATTATAAATAGTAGACCCAAGTTTCAATGTTATGTTAAACATATATCCCTAGATAAGAGTGCAGAACTTTCTAATTACAGTGCATTGCTTTTGCTTTTTCTTAAGTAATTTGCCTGAAAATTATATAAATCATTTCAAATTGCGTTGAGGCAAAGGAGACAATTCAAAAAATTGCAAAATTTAAATTTAACAGAGTATTGACAATTCAATTATCCGTAGTAAATTTTAAAATTTGAAAAAGTGCGAAATTGAAATATTTTGAATTTTAAATTTAATGTTAATGTCGTTTGATTTAATTGGTGAGAAATATATAATATGTGAAAAATATGATATTTGAATATATTAATTGAACAAAAACACAAGTAATGGACTCAATTGCATAAAATACACTTTATTGATGAATATATAAATAGCAGACCCAAGTTGCAATGTTGTGTTAAGCATAATCACTTAGATAGGAGTGTAGAACTTTCTAATTACTGTCCATTGTTTTCTTTTTCTTAAGTAATTTGCCTAAAATTATATAATCATTTCAAATTGCATTGAGGCAAAGAGACAATCCAAAATTGCAAAATTTAAATTCAACAGAGTATTACAAATTTATTATCCGTAGTAGATTTTAAAATTCGAAAAGTGAAAATTGAATATTTTGATTTTTAAATTTAATGTTAATGTCGTTTGATTAATTGGTGTGGAAAAATATAATATGTGAAAATATTAATATTTGATATGCTAATTGAACAAAAATACAAGTATGGACTGAATTGCATAAAATACACTTATTGGATGAATTATAATGGCAACCCAATTTCAATGTTGTGGAAGCATATATCTCCTAGATGGGAGTGTAGAACATTCTTATTACAGTCCATTGCTTTTGTTTTTCTTAAGTAATTTGCCTAAATATTATATAAATCATTTCAAATTGCGTTGAGGCAAAGGAGACAATTCAAAAAATTGCAAAATTTAAATTCAACAGAGTATTGACAATTCAATTATCCGTAGTAGATTTTAAAATTCGAAAAAGTGCAAAATTGAAATATTTTGATTTTTAAATTTATGTTAATGTCGTTTGATTTAATTGGTGAGAAAAATATAATATTTGAATATATTAATTTGAGAAAAATAATATTTGAAAATATTAAGTAATGGACTCAATTGCATAAAATACACTTTAGTGGATGAATATTATAAATAGCAAACTCAAGTTTCAATGTTGTGTTAAGCATATATCCCTAGATGGGAGTGCAAACGACCTTATTAGAGTCCATTGCTTTTCCTTTTTCTTAAGTAATTTGCCTGAAAATTATATAAATCATTTCAAATTGCGTTGAGGCAAAGGAGACAATTCAAAAATTGCAAAATTTAAATTCAACAGAATATTGACAATTTATTTATCCCTACCAGATTTTAAAATTCGAAAAATTACAAAATTGAAATATTTTGATTTTTAAATTTATTGTTAATGTCATTTGATTTAATTGGCGAGAAAAATATAATATGTGAAAAATATAATATTTGAATATGTTAATTGAATAAAAATACAAGTAATGGACTCAATTGCATACAATGCAGTTTAGTTGATGAATATTATAAATAGCAGTCCCAAGTTTCATTGTTGTGTTAAGCATACATCACTAGAGAGGAGTGTAGAGCCTTTTATTACAGTCGATTGCTTTTGCTTTTTCTTAAGTAATTTGCCTGAAGATTACATAAATTATTTCAAATTGCGTTGAGGCAAAGAAGACAATTCTGAAAATTGCAAAATTTAAATTCTAGAGAGTATTGACAATTCATTTATCCCTAGCAGATTTTAAAATTCGAAAAAAATGCAAAATTGAAGTATTTTGATTTTTAAATTTAATGTTTAATATCGTTTGATTTAATTGGTGAGAAAAATATAATATTTGAATATGTTAATTTAACAAAAATACAAGTAATGGACTCAATTGCATAAAATAAACTTTAGGGGATGAATATTATAAATAGCAATCCCAAGTTTCAATGTTTTGTTGAGCATATATCCCTAGATGGGAGTGCAGAACCTTCTTATTACAGTCCATTGCTTTTGCTTTTTCTTAAGTAATTTGCCTGAAAATTATATAAATCATTTCAAATTGCATTGAGGCAAAGGAGATAATTCAAAAAATTGCAAAATTTAAATTCAATAGAGTATTGACAATTTAATTATCCGTAGTAGATTTTAAAATTCGAAAAAGTGCAAAATTGAAATATTTTGATTTTTAAATATAATGTTAATGTTGTTTGATTTAATTGGCGAAAAAAATATAATATGTGAAAAATATAATATTTGAATATGTTAATTGAATAAAAATACAAGTAATGGACTCAATTGCATACAATGCAGTTTAGTTGATGAATATTATACATAGCAGTTCTAAGTTTCAAAGTTGTGTTAAGCATATATCACTAGAGAGAATTGTATAGCCTTTTTATTACAGTCAATTGCTTTTGCTTTTTCTTAAGTAATTTGCCTGAAGATTACATAAATTATTTCAAATTGCGTTGAGGCAAAGAAGGCAATTCCGAAAAATGCAAAATTTAAATTCTAGAGAGTATTGACAATTCATTTATCCCTCGCAAATTTTAAAATTCGAAAAAGTGCAAAATTGAAGTATTTTGGTTTTTAAATTTAATGTTAATGTCGTTTGATTTAATTGGTGAGAAAAAAAGAATATGTGAAAAATATAATATTTGAATATGTTAATTTAACAAAAATACAAGTAATGGACTCAATTGCATAAAATAAACTTTAGGGAATGAATATTACAAATAGGAATCCCAAGTTTCAATGTTGTGTTGAGCATATATCCCTAGATGGGAGTGGCATAACCTTCTTATTACAGTCCATTGCTTTTTCCTTTTTCTTAAGTAATTTTTNATATTTTGAATTTTAAATTTATTATTAATGTCGTTTAATTTGATTGGTGAGAAAAATACAATATTTGAATATCTTAAATTGAACAAAAATACAAGTAATAGACTCAATTGCATAAAATACAATTTAATGGACGAATATTATAAATAGCAATCCCAAGTTTCAATGTTGTGTGAAGCATATATCTCTAGATAGGAGTGCAAAACCTTTTTATTACAGTTTATTGCTTTTGCTTTTTCTTCGGTAATTTGCCTCAAAATTATATAAATCATTTCAAAATTGTGTTGAGGCGGAGGAGGCAATTTAGAAAATTGCAAAAATTTAAATTGAACAGAGTATTGACAATTCACTTATCTATAGTAGATTTTAAAATTCAAAAATTGCAAAATTGAAATATTTTAATTTTTTGAATTTATTGTTAAAGTCGATTGAATTAATTGGTGAGAAAAATATAATATGTGGAAAATATAATATTTGAATATGTTAATTGAGGTAGTCCTTTGCCTTTCCTTTTTCTTAAGTAATTTGTCTGAAGACAAGAATTCTATAAATGATTTCAAATTGCATTGAGGCAAAAGAGACAATTAAGGAAATTGAAAAATTTAAATTCAATAGAGTATTAACAATTCATTTATCTCTAGCTGATTTTAAAATTCTAAAAATTCCAAAAATGCAATATTTTGATTTTTAAATTTGTTGTTAATATCGTTTGATTTGATTGGTGAAAAAATATAATATGTGAAAAATATAATATTTGAATATGTTAATTGAACAAAATACAAGTAATGGACTCAATTGCATAAAAGACACTTTAGAGGATGAATATTATAAATAGCAATCTTAAATTTGAAGGTTGTGTGAAGCATATATCCCTAGATGGGAGTGGGGAACCATCTTATTATAGTCCATTCCTTTTCCTTTTTCTTAACTAATTTGTCTAAAAACAAGAATTCTATAAATCATTTCAAATTGCATTGAGACAAAGGAGACAATTAATAAATTTTGAAAATTTAAATTCAACATATTATTGACAATTTATTTATCCCTAGTAGATTTTAAAATTCTAAAAATTGCAAAAGTGCAATATTTTGATTTTTAAATTTATTGTCAATGTCGTTTGATTTAATTGGTGAAAAAAATACAATATTTGAATATCTTAATCGAACAAAAATACAAGTAATGGACTCAATTGCATAAAATACACTTTAGTGGATGAATATTATAAATAACAATCCTAAGTTTCAATGTTGTGTTAAGGATATAACCCTAGATGGGATTACAGAACCTTTATATTACAATCCATTGCTTTTGCTTTTTCTTAAGTAATTTGCCTAAAAATTATATAAATCATTTCAAATTACTTTGAGGCAAAGGAGATAATTTAAAAAATTGTAGAATTTAAATTAAATAGAGTATTGACAATTCATTTATCCCTAGCAGATTTTAAAATTTGAAAAATTGCAAAATTGAAATATTTTGATTTTTAAATTTATTATTAATGTCATTTACTTTAATTGTTGAGAAAAATATAATATGTGAAAAATACAATATTTGAATAAGTTAATTGAACAAAAAATATAGGTAATGGACTCAATTGCATAAAATACACTTTAGTGGATGAATATTATAAATGGCAACCCTAAGTTTCAATGTTGTGTTAAGTATATATCTCTAGATGGGAGTGCAGAATCTTCTTATTACAGTTTATTGCTTACACTTTTTCTTAAGTAATTTGCCTGAAGATTATAAAAATCATTTCAAATTGCGTTGAGGCATATGACACAATTCAGAAAATTACAAAATTTAACTTTAACAGAGTATTGACAATTCATTTATTCTTAGTAGATGTTAAAATTGTAAAATTTGCAAAATTGAAATATTTTGATTTTTGAATTTATTGTTAATGTCGTTTGATTTAATTAGTGAGAAAAATATAATATGTGAAAAATATAATATTTGAATATGTTAATTAAGCAAAAATACAAGTAATGGACTCAATTGCATAAAAGACACTTTAGCAGATGAATATTATAAATAACAATTCCAAGTTTCAAGGTTGTGTGAAGCATATATTCCTAGATAGGAGTAGGGAACCACCTTATCAGAATCCATTGCTTTTCCTTTTTCTTAAGTAATTTGTTTGAAGGCAAGAATTCTATAAATCATTTCAAATCGCATTGAGGCAAAGGAGACAATTAAGAAAATTGCAAAATTTAAATTCAACAGAGTATTGACAATTCATTTATCCCTAGCAGATTTTAAAATTCTAAAAATTGGAAAAATGCAATATTTTGATTTTTAAACTTATTGTTAATGTCGTTTGATTTGATTGGTGAGAAAAATATAATATTTGAATATCTTAATTGAACAAAAATACAAGTAATGAACTTAATTGCATAAAATACACTTTAGTGGATAAATATCATAAATAGCAGTCTCAAGTTTCAATGTTGTGTGAAGCATATATCCCTAGATGGGAGTGCAGAACATTCTTATTACAGTTAATTGCTTTTTCTTTTTCATAAGTAATTTGCCTGATGATTATATAAATCATTTCAAATTGCATTGAGGCAAAGGAGACAATTTTGACAATAGCAAAATTTAAATACAACAGAGAATTTACAATTTATTTATCCCTAGCAGATTTTAAAATTCTAGAAATTGCAAAAATGCAATATTTTGATTTTTAAAATTATTGTTAGTGTCGTTTGATTTTATTGGTGTGAAAAATACAATATTTGAATATCTTAATCGAACAAAAATACAAGTAATGGAGTCAATTGCATAAAATACGCTTTAGTGGATGAATATTATAAATAGCAATCCCAATTTTCAATGTTGTGTTAGAGATATAACCATAGATGGGATAATAGAACCTTCTTATTACAATTCATTGCTTTTACTTTTTCTTATGTAATTTGCCTTAACATTATATAAGTCATTTCAAATTACTTTGAGGCAAAGGAGACAATTCAGAAAATTGCAGAATTTAAATTTATTAGAGTATTGACAATTCATTTATCCCTAGCAAAATTTCAAATTCAAAAAATTGAAAAATTGAAATATTTTGATTTTTAAATTTATTGTTAATGTCGTTTAATTTAATTGCTAAGAAAATATAATATGTGAAAAATATAATATTTGAATATGTTAATTGAACAGAAATATAAGTAATGGATTCAATTGCATAAAATACAATTTAGTGGATGAATATTATAAACAACAAACCCAAGTTTAAATGTTGTGTTAAGCATATATCTCTATACGAGAGTGCAGAATCTTCTTATTACAGTCTATTGCTTTCGCTTTTTCTTAAGTAATTTGCTTGAAGATTATATAAATCATTTCAAAATGCGTTAAGGCAAAGGACACAATTCAAAAAATTGCAAAATTTAACTTCAATAGAGTATTGACAATTCATTTATCCCTAGTAGATGTTAAAATTGTAAAATTTGCAAAATTGAAATATTTTGATTTTTGAATTTATTGTTAATGTCGTTTGATTTAATTGGTGAGAAAAATATAATATGTGAAAAATATAATATTTGAATATGTTAATTAAGCAAAAATACAAGTAATGGACTCAATTGCACAAAAGACATTTTAGTGGATGAATATTATAAATACCAATTTCAGGCTTCAAGGTTATGTGAAGCATATATCCCTAGATAGGAGTGGGAACCACCTTATTAAAGTCCATTGCTTTTCCTTTTTCTTAAGTAATTTGTTTGAAGACAAGAATTCTATAAATGATTTCAAATTGCATTGAGGTAAAGGAGACAATTAAGAAAATTGCAAAATTTAAATTCAACAGAGTATTGACAATTCATTTATCCCTAGCAGATTTTAAAATTCTAGAAATTGCAAAAATGCAATATTTTGATTTTTAAAATTATTGTTAATGTTGTTTGATTTTATTGGTGCGAAAAATACAATATTTGAATATCTTAATCAAACAAAAATACAAGTAATGGACTCAATTGCATAAAATACACTTTAATGGATGAATATTATAAATAGCAATCCCAAGTTTCGATGTTGTGTTAAAGATAGAACCGTAAATGGGATTACAGAACCTTCTTATTACAATTCATTGCTTTTACTTTTTCTTAAATAATTTGTCTGAAGATTATATAAATCATTTCAAATTACTGTGAGGCAAAGGAGACAATTCAGAAAATTACAGAATTTAAATTCAATAGAGTATTGACAATTCATTTATCCCTGGGAGAATTTCAAATTCAAAAAATTGCAAAATTAAAATTTTTTGATTTTTAAATTTATTGTTAATGTCATTTAATTTAATTGCTAAGAAAAATATAATATGTGAAAAATATAATATTTGAATACGTTAATTGAGCAAAAATACAAGTAATGGACTCAATTGCATAAAAGACACTTTAGTGGATGAATATTATAAATAGCAATTTCAAATTTCAAGGTTGTGTGAAGCATATATCCCTAGATAGGAGTGGGGAACCACCTTATTAAAGTCCATTGCTTTTCCTTTTTCTTAAGTATTTTGTCTGAAGGCAAGAATTATATAAATCATTTCAAATTGCATTGAGGCAAAGGAGACAATTAAGAAAATTGCAAAATTTAAATTCAACAGAATATTGACAATTCATTTATCCCTAGCACATTTTAAAATTCTAAAAATTGCAAAAATGCAATATTTTGATTTTTAAACTTATTGTTAATGTCGTTTGATTTGTTTGGTGAGAAAAATACAATATTTGAATATCTTAATTGAACAAAAATACAAGTAATGGACTTAATTGCATAAAATACACTTTAGTGTATGAATATCATAAATAGCAGTCCCAACTTTCAATGTTGTGTGAAGCATATACCCTTAGATGGGTATGCAGAACCTTCTAGTTATAGTCGATTGCTTTGGCTCTTACATAAGGAATTTGCCTGATGATTATATAAATCATTTCAAATTACGTTGGGGCAGAGGAGATAATTCAGAAAATAGCAAAATTTAAATACAACAGAGAATTTACAATTCATTTATCCCTAACAGATTTTAAAATTCTAAAAATTCCAAAAATGCAATATTTTGATTTTTACATTTGTTGTTAATATCGTTTGACTTGATTGGTGAGAAAAATATAATATGTGAAAAATATAATATTGGAATATGTTAATTGAACAAAAATACAAGTAATAGACTCAATTGCATAAGCGACACTATAGTGGATGAATATTATAAATAGCAATCTCAAATTTTGAAGTTGTGTGAAGCGTATATCCCTAGATGGGGATGCGAAACCATCTTATTAGAGTCCATTGCTTTTCCTTTTTCTTAATTAATTTGTCTGAAGACAAGAATTTTATAAATCATTTCAAATTACATTGAGGCAAAGGAGACAATTAAGAAAATTACAAAATTTAAATTCAATAGAGTATTGACAATTCATTTATCCCTAACAGATTTTAAAATTCTAAAAATTGTAAAAATGCAATATTTTCATTTTTCAATTTATTGTTAATATCATTTGATTTAATTGGTGAGAAAAATATAATATGTGAAAAATATAATATTTGAATATGTTAATTGACCAAAAATACAAGTAATGGACTCAATTGCATAAAAGACACTTAGTAGATGAATATTATAAATAGCAATCTCAAGTTTCAAGGTTATGTGAAGCATATATCCCAAGATAGGAGTGGGGAACCATCTTATTAGAGTCCATTTCTTTTCCTTTTTCTTAACTAATTTGTCTGAAGACAAGAATTTTATAAATCATTTCAAATTGCATTGAGGCAAAAGAGAC
This sequence comes from Bruguiera gymnorhiza, assembly GCA_020883675.1. Lineage (NCBI taxonomy): Eukaryota > Viridiplantae > Streptophyta > Magnoliopsida > Malpighiales > Rhizophoraceae > Bruguiera > Bruguiera gymnorhiza. The sequence continues at coordinate 11,728 of JAIRCJ010000241.1, read as the reverse complement.
AATTAAGAAAATTTCGAAATTTAAATTCAATAGATTATTGAGAATTTATTTATCCTTAGCAGATTTTAAAATTTTAAAAATTGCAAAAATACAATATTTTGATTTTTAAATTTATTGTTAATGTCGTTTGATTTGATTGGTGAGAAAAATACAATATTTGAATATCTTAATTGAACAAAATTACAAGTAATGGATTCAATTGCATAAAATACACTTTAGTGGATGAATATTATAAACAACAATCCCAATTTTCAATGTTGTGTTAAGCATATATCCCCAAATGGGAGTGTAGAAGCTTCTTATTACAGTCCATTGCTCTTGTTTTTTCTTAAGTAGTTTGCCTGAAAATTATATAAATTATTTCAAATTGCGTGGAGGCAAAGGATACAATTTAGAAAATTGCAAAATTTAAATTCACCAGAGTATTGACAATTCATTTATCCCTAATAGATTTGAAAATTCTAAAAATTACAAAATAGAAATATTTTCATTTTTAAATTTATTGTTAATTTCGTTTTGTTTAATTGATGAGAAAAGTACAATATTTGAATATCTTAATTGAACAAAAATACAAGTAGTGGATTCAATTGCATAAAATACAATTTAGTGGATGAATATTATCAATAGCAATCCCAAGTTTCAATGTTGTGTTAAGCATATATCTCTAGATGGGAGTGCAAAACCTTCTTATTACAGTCTTTTGCTTTTGCTTTTTCTTAAGCAATTTGCCTAAAGATTATATAAATCATTTCAAATTGCGTTAAGGCAAAGGAGGCAATTTAGAAAATTGCAAAATTTAAATTGAATAGAGTATTGACAATTCACTTATCCATAGTAGATTTTAAAATTCAAAAAATTACAAATTTGAAATATTTTGATTTTTAAATTTATTATTAATGTCGTTTGATTTAAGTGGTAAGAAAAATATAATATGTGAAAAATATAATATTTGAATATGTTAATTGAACAAAAATACAAATAATGGACTGAATTGCATAAAAGACACTTTAGTGGATGAATATTATAAATAGCAATCCCAAGTTTTAAGATTGTGTGAAACATATATCCCTAGATGGGAGTGCAGAACCATCTAATTAGAGGCAAAGGAGACAATTTAGAAAATTGAAAAATTTAAATTCACTAGAGTATTGACAATTCATTTATCCCTAACAGATTTTAAAATTCTAAAAATTGCAAAAATGCAATATTTTGATTTTTAAATTTATTACTAATGTCGTTTGATTTGATTGGAGAGAAAAATATAATATTTGAATATGTTAATTGAACAAAAATACAAGTAATAGACTTAATTGCATAAAATACTCTTGAGTGGATAAATATTATAAATAGCAATTCCAAGCATTAATGTTGCGGTAAGCATATATCCTTAAATGGGGGTGCAGGACCTTCTTATTACAATCGATCGATTTTGCTTTTTCTTAAGCAATTTGCCTGAAAATTATATAAATCATTTCAAATTGCATTTCAAATTATATCCCTAGATAGGAGTAGGGAACCACCTTATTAGAGTCCATTGCTTTTCCTTTTTCTTAAGTAATTTTCCTGGAAACAAGAATTTTCTAAATCATTTCAAATTGCATTGAGGCAAAAAAGACAATTAAAAAAATTGCAAAATTTAAATTCAACAGAGTATTGACAATTCGTTTATCCCTAACAGATTTTAAAATTCTAAAAATTGCAAAAATGCAATATTTTGAATTTTTAATTTGTTGTTAATGTCGTTTGATTTGATTGGTGAGAAAGATATAATATGTGAAAAATATAATATTTGAATATGTGAATTGAACAAAAATACAAGTAATGGACTCAATTGCATAAAAGACACTTTAGTGGATGAATATTATAAATAGCAATATCAAGTTTCAAGGTTGTGTGAAGCATATATCCCTAGATAAGAGTGGGGAACCACCTTATTAGAGTTGAAGTTCCCAACTTCACCCTAGGATCTACTAGTTTGTGATACTGAGAAGGGGGTTGAATCAGTATCACCACAATTCGCAATTCGTAGGTAAGTGAATAACTTCAATCTCTTCTTAAAAGCAAACTCTTTTTCAGATTTGACTAAGGTAGATCTATTGCTACCTACTAATCACAATAGTCCCCAAAGTCACCTTTCAGACACCTTGCCTAATAGACAATTCGGATGTTGATGCAGAAAACCCCAAAAAGATGTGGCTTAGGGACCCAACGCACACAATGAATCAAAGAACAACCAGGAAAGCTAAATCAGAGTTCAATAACACAAACCCTAGATCCAATATTCAAGGGAACACGAACCTAGGGTATTCAAGAAGGATATGGACGCCACACTCCAGAAAGAAAGGAATTGGGAGTGATAAGTCGATTTGAACGCCACAAGAAGAAGTACATCTTGATAAGTTCTTTAGTTCTTAAAAGAACCGAGGGAGAAAAACCCTTGCTTTCTATTTCACTCAAAGTTGTCTTCTCTTTCTCTTGTGTTCTCACGTTTTCTGCTCTCTTTCCTCTTTTTTCAATCTCTCCTTTCTGTTCACTCTCATTTTTAATCCTCAATTGATCCTCATAAGCTTGTTGAGGTGATAATGGTACAAGAGTGACAGGTTTTTCATTCATTCCAAAGGAATATCGATTCTTGAATCCATCATGCATAACTCGCCTATCAAACTGCCATGACCTTCCTAATAGAATATGGCTTGCTTGCATAGGTACAACATCACATAAAACTTCATTGTGATACCTTCTAATAGAAAATGACACGAGCACTTGCTCATCTACTTTAACTTCACCACTCTCATTCATCCATTGAAGCTTATATGGTTTAGGATGCTTCATAGTAGGTAAATTCAACTTCTTAACCATAGTTGTGCTAGCAACATTAGTGCAACTCCCACCATCAATAATCATACTACATACTTTATCTTTGATGAGACATCTCATCTGAAAGATGTTATCTCGTTGCCCCTCATTTTCTTCTTTCACTTGCACATTTAATGCTCGCCTTGTGATGAGAGCTATTCCATTAGTCGGATACTTCTCTCCATCACTTTCACCCTCTGATGATGGCACAGAATCATCATCTTCGTGGTCATAGGCACATCTCAATTGCCTTCATGCTTTAGAAGCCTCATATTCTTCATTCCTCCTTTGCAACTCTACTATTGTATTAGCTTGCTCCTCCATCCTCTCACTCATATCACCAAATCTGGTATTCATGTGCTCAAATTGTTGTTGCATAGCTTTGATCATGAATGACATGTCAACAGCTCCCTCTTGAGCAGCACCTTTGCGTTTTAAAGTCATATTATTTTTTACTGATTTAGAGCTGAGCTCTGATACCAACTAATGCGGAAAACCCCAAAAAGACATGGCTTAGGGACCCAACGCACACAATGAATCAAAGAACAACCAGGAAAGCTAAATCAGAGTTTAATAATAGAAACCCTAGACCCAATATTCGAAGGAACACGAACCTAGAGTATTTAAGAAGGATATGGACGCCACACTCCAGAAAAGAAAGGAATTGGGAGTGATAAGTCAATTTGAACGCCACAAGAAGAAGTACCTCTTGATAAGTTCTTTAGTTCTTAAAAGAACTGAGGGAGAAAAACCCTTGCTTTCTATTTCACTCAAAGTTGTCTTATTTCCAAAGTTTACAAGAGGTGCCTATTTATAGGCTAAGATAGCAATCCTAAAGAGGCAAAATTCCTATTTAGGAGAAATCCTTATTTTGGAGAAATTTCGGACTAATTCCAGCACATACAATGAACTCTTATTTAGGAGTGAATGCTATCACTTAGTCTGACCCATTAAGTAGTCCAATCATATTAATTAGGCCTGGACTCTCTTTAAAACTTGAATTCGCACCATTTGAAGCTTGATTGGCCTGAATGTCCTGAATCAGCCCATTTAGTGCTTTTTTAATCTTTTTGGCCCTAGCTCGTGTTATTAAGCCTTCTGGAATGTGTAATGGACCTCTTGCATCCATTGAAGCTCTAGCTCGTGTTATTGGGCCTTCTGAAATGTGCAATGGACATCTTGCATCAATTGAAGCACTAGCTCGTGTTATTGGGCCTTCTGGAATGTGCAATGGACCTCTTGCATCCATTGAAACTCTAGCTTGTGTTATTGGGCCTTCTGGAATGTGCAATGGACCTCTTGGATCTATTGAAACCTTCCACCCATCATCTGTACGGTTCTCATCAGATGTTCTTGTTTAGGTCTTCGTTCAGTTATGGGTTGGCCGATACTTTAGCTGCGTTTACAACTCAATTCAAAACACAAAACGTAAAGCAAATTAAGGACACACGAGATTTACATGGTTCTGTCAACGTGACGTACATCCATGGTGGTAGGGACTCTCCCTTACCGAGACTATCCACTATACTTGAGAATTCCAGTTACAATGAATGTCTTAATGTTCTGCTCCTTTCACTATTGCAATTACTAAGCAAGTACAATACAAAGAGTGTCACTTACTGTGTCTACCCTTCTTCTAGCTTGTCTTGCCTCTGTTGAATTGAAAGGCTGCTCCACTGCCGCTTAGAAGTTCACCGCAATGCTCTCTAACCTCTCTTGAAGAAATCTGGAAATACGTTGAGTTATTTCCGATGCTTCACCGAATTCCTTCTCTAGGTTGTTTCACACAGCTCCTGCTTTCACCGTCTCATGGTCTCACCCGTCTCCTATTTCACGGTCTTACTGTTTCACGGCCTGTCCTCACGCTTCTGGTCTATCATGCCGTTGCACGTTCTGGTCTCACGCCGTCTCCTGACGTACACCCACGCTTCTGGTCTGCCATTTCACGTCTCTTGGCCTGCCTCACGCTACTGGTTTTTCTGGTTCATGTCTTTCGGCCTGCCTCACGCTTCTGTTCTGCTGTCTTCTCTTCCAAGTGTGGTGTCACAGATACCAGGTCTGCTGTCTTCTCTTCCGGGTGATCTCACGAATATCAGGTTTGCTGTCTTCTCTTCCGAGTGGTCTCACAGATACCAGGTCTGCTGTCTTCTCTTCCAGGAGGTCTGTTTCTTATTTCTCCTCTTGCTGGTTGTGCGTTTCTGGTTTGCTTGTAGGACGTGTTTCTGGTTTCCTTGCAGGAGGTTGCACGTTCTGGTTTGCTCTCCCGGTGGTGACGTTTCTGGTTTGCTTTCCCAGTGGTGTCGTTTCTAATCTCTTGCCGTTCTGCTCTCTTTTCAGCCGTCTCCTCTCGACCTCTGTTCTTCGTTCAGCCCCCCTTCGGCCGTCTCCTCTTTTTCTCCTTGTTTTTTTTTTTTGCTGACAGTGGGGTTCCCTTTTGGTATATTATTTTCTCTTCTTTTTGGTCGGTTGTTGTAGGGTTGCTGTTTATTCAATTTTGTTGGCCCCCCTATTTTGTTTTGTCTTCTAAGGCCTTTATATACTCTCTTCCATGAAACCCTAATAGGGCTTATGTGGCGGATTTACGTTCTTGCCCTTACGCAGCGGATTTACTTTCGTGCCCTTCCATGTGGCTTTACTTTCTTGCACACTTAACGTTAGTTGACAACAATTACAACCCATACAAGGCTGTGGGAACAACAATCTCCCCCTTTATAATTGTTGGCAACACTCACAACAAAAACCATTATGCAGCAGTCCTTCATAATCTTCTTAGAGTAATAATCCAGAAGCAGATGGATTACAACTCTCCCTAAATATGCACTCCCCTTTCCTTAACAGCTCCCCCTGCACTGTTGTTTCTCTCCCCCTTTGCCAACCAATTACAAATTTGAAAAACCTACAAAGTAGAGATGGAGAATTCACTTGAACTTCAAGCTTGAGGAGGCATTTGCACAGACAGACTCATTCTGTGCTTTTCAAACAACTCTGTGGACAGAGGTTTAGTTAGAATATTTGAGATTTGATCTTTAGTGCCGACATACTCCAACTGAATTGTGTCCTCTTCCACTTGATCCTTGATAAAGTGATATCAGATGTCAATATACTTGCTCCTTGAATGTTGAACTGGATTCTTGCTAAGATTCAATTACACTTTGATTATCACAAAGTACACTCATTGGTAACTTCACTTCAACACCCAAATCAGCCAATTGTCTTTACATCTATATCACCTGAGTACATGCTGCACAAGCAGCCATATACTCAGCCTCCATTGTGCCCAAAGCAACACTGTTTTGCTTTTTACTTAGCCATGCAACACACTTTGAACCCAAGTAGAAACTGCAGCCACTGGTTGATTTTCTGTCAACTGTACTTCCTACCCAATCTGCATCAGTGTATGCTCGTAGTTTTACAGAATCCATGGCAGGATACCACAATCCCATTTCTAGTGTCCCCTTGAGGTATCTTAGGATTCTTTTCACTGCCAATACATGAGATTCCTTAGGATCAGCTTGGAATCTATTGGCGATGCACACAGCTTGCATGAGATTAGGCCTTGATGCTGTAAGGTACAGAAGGCTCCTTATCATCTTCCTGTATTCTGTAGGGCTTGTACTCCTTCCTTCCTGATCTTTTGTTAACTTGCAGCCTACTGGCATAGGGGTACTGACAGGTCTGTTATCCTCCATGCCAAACATTTTCAGCATCTCTTTGGCATATTTTGTCTGAGAAATAAAAATACCTTCTTCACACTGTTTTATTTGTAATCCAAGAAAGTAAGTCATTTCTCCAATCAATGACATCTCAAATTCCTCACTCATCTTCTGTGTAAATTCTTAGCATAGCTCAGAGTGATCCCCTCTAAAGATGATGTCATCTACATATACTATGGTTATTAGTTGGCCTTTCTCTGAGTTGAACACATATAGGTTATTATCAATTGTTCCTCTTTTGAAGTTCAACCTTCTCAAATACGCGTCCAGCCTACTGTACCATGCTCTTGGGGCTTGTTTAAGGCCATACAAGGCTTTCTTCAGCTTGCACACATGTGTCTCATCCTCACTTATTTGTACTCCATCGGGTTGTTCAATATACACTTCTTCTTTCAGGAGCCCATTCAGAAAGGCTGATTTCACATCCATCTGGTAAACTTTATACCTCTTATGTGCTGCCAAAGCTAAGAACATTTTGATAGTTTCCAACCTTTCTACTGGTGTAAAAGTTTCATCAACATCTACTCCTTCTATCTGAGTGTAGCCTTTGCAAACCAGCTAACCTTGTTCCTCACCACCTTGCCATCTTCATTGTGTTTATTTTTAAACACCCATTTTGTTCTTATGACATTCTTGTTAGTGGGTCTTGGGACCAGCTGCCATGTTTCATTCTTCTCAATTTGATCCAGCTCCTCATTGATAGCTTTAACCCAGGCTTTGTCTTGTGCAGCCTCTTCAACAAAATTAGGTTCAACTTGTGAGAGTAAAGCAGTAGCTCCCACAATTCTTCTTCTTGTTGTAACTCCTACTGATGGATCACCTATTATCTAATTTCCTTGATGAGCACTGGTCCATGTCTTCTTTGTCTTTCTCTCTTTCACAGTCTTAGTTGCAAGAGAATCTCCTTCATCTTCAGACTCACTCTTCTCTGAGTCTGAACTTACTTCTTTTCCCTCTTCTTCATGTTGGTCAGATTCTTCATCTATCTTAAAGTCATCTTCTTCACTGTCCTCAGCTTCTCCATTATGCATTGTTTTCCAGTTTCCATCTATTCTCACATCACTGAAAGTGACCACTTTTCCCAGTTTATGCAGAAAAACTCTATAACCTTTTGTCTTTGCTGAGTATCCCACAAAGATGCCTTCATCTGACCTAGCATGGAATTTTCCCAAGTTTTGCTCCTTGTTCTTCACAAAACATGGGCTGCCAAAGATTCTAAGATACTTGGTTGTTGTCTTCTTCCCACTCCATAGCTCATATGGAATCTTATCAGTATTGGGCCTTAATGAAACTCTGTTCAATAGGTGCACGGCTGTAAATGTTGCTTCTGTCCAAAATCTTGTGTGAAGTTTGGATTCTAGCAGTAGAGTTCTTGCCATTTCAACCACAGCTCTATTTTTCCTCTCTACCACCCCGTTCTGTCGAGGAGTTCTTGCTGCTGCTATCTGATGGTGAATTCCATGCTTCTCAAGGTAATCTTCAAAAGCTCCATTTGTGAATTCAGTGCCTTGATCTAACCTCAATACTTTGATCTTTTTTCCACTCTCATTTTCAGCCAATCTTCTGTATCTCTTGAAGTATTTCAAAACTTCTGACTTATGTGTGAGGTGCATGATGCAGGTCCTTCTGGAATAATCATCAACAAACAAGATGAAGTACCTCTCACCATTCAACCCTTTTGTTCTCATCAGCCCACACAAATCAGTATGTACAATGTCAAGCACTGCTTCAGAACTGACCTCTTTGGTCTTATACTACTTTCTGACTTGTTTTCCTTTAAAGCATGTTGAGCAGACATACTCCCTCTCTCTTTTGAGGTTTGGAATGTCTTTGATTGCATGAGTAGTGGTCAGCTTCCTCATATTCTTCTGTGTTAAGTGTCCCAACCTCCTATGTTAGAGTTGATTTTCTTCTTCTTTTGTAAGTAAACAACTGTTTGTCTTGTTCTCATCAATCACATATAAATTTCTAGCTATTCTCTTCCCGGTTGCAACAGTATTGCCTTCTTTACTCTTTACTTGGCAACCTGTTTTTGTGAATATCACTTTATGGTCTTCATTGCATAGTTGGCTGACAGATGCTAGATTATATCTGAGTCCTTCAACGTGCAAAACATCTTTTAACTTTCCTTTTACAATATTTACTGACCCTTGACTACTGATGTTGAGTGAATCATCATTGCCAAACTTGACTCTGCTTTCTCTTGACTTGTTCAGTTTTGATAATTTACTCTTATCTCCTGTCATGTGTGAAGTGCACCCACTATCAAGGATTCATTGCTTATCCTTGTAGTCAGCCTTTAGTGCAATTTCAGCTATATTAGCCACCTCCCTTTTAGCTTTATATTCCTTCTTTTGAACTGACTTGATCATAGCTTTCTCCTTTTTCTCACCTTTGACTGTACTAATTGCTTTCACTGTGCCATTTAGTGCCTTCTCTTGCTCAGGGAGAAGTGTCATGCATCTCTTGGCATGATTATGGCCATCATGCCCGCACCTTTCACACTGTTCTAAATCTCCCAATATAGCAAACTTGTTCTTTGAAACCACTGGTTTGGGCTTCCACCAACAATCCTTGTCAGTGTGTCCTTGCCTTTTACAGTATGTGCAAGAACTCACAATAGGTGTTCTCCTCTGAATTTTGTATTGTCTTCCCCTGTATGCAGCATCGTATCTTCTCAAGTTGGAGATATATACTGGCCTTCTTCACCAGCATTTACTTGCCTTATGACCCCAAACTTCACAATAAAGACAATAACCTTGAAACTACCTCTTCTTGGGTCTAATCATAACTTGTTTTCTTTTGTTCATTACTTGCTGTGTAAGCAAGGTTACTGGCTTCTTTGCTTGTGTGACTTTCATTTAAGTCACCTTCTTCTCCTTCTTCTGTTCAGCCGTAGCCCTTTGCTAGCTGACTTTCTTTTCTTCATTTTTGTTTGTAACCCTAGGTTGCTTCTTCAAATCTTCTTTATTTTCAGCCTTCACTGTTCCTGGCTGATCAGTATTTTCTTTCTGAGACTTAACCTTCTCTTTCAACTTCTGTGGCAAAGTCTCATTATCTTTAGGAAGTGCAGATTGCTGCACTTTCTCTTCATTCTTCTTTTCTCTTGCAGAGCTTGTTTCTCCTATCACTTCAAACTTCTGCAAGTTCTCTTCACTCTTTTTGAGTTGTTGCTGAAGTCTCAGCAACTCTATCTCCATTTCTTCAATTGTTGAAGTCCTTGAGCCAAGCTCTATAGTAAGGTCTTCACATATTTTGATCTGTTCTTCAAATCTTCTCTTCAAGTCAACATGCTCAGCCCTTATTTCATCCTTTTGACTTTCTGCTTCCTCAATCTTTGCTTCAACTTGTTTTATATGGGCCTCCAACCTTCTTATGGTTCTACCCCTTCTGATTATCTCCTTTGAAGCTGCTTCTAACTCAGTTTCAAGATCTGGTTTCTTCTTTATTAACCTCCTCTTCGTCTTCAGAGGTTGAACTACCACATCGAGTTGATGCCAAAAAGGCATGATCATCTGATGAGCCTACATCTTCCTCCTCATCGGCTTCTTTTGTCTGGCTCACATAACTCTTGAATGAGCCTCTCTTCTTCTTCTATGGTTAGCAGTCTTCTTGCTGGACTTCCTTGACTTGAATGATGGTCTTCTCCATTTTGAATTCTGCTCATCATCACCATCCTCATCTTCATCATCAAGTTTCACTTTGCACTGAGAAGCAAAGTGTCCAGTCTGTCCATAACGATAACATCTCAAGGACAACTGTCCTTTTCCCTTCTTAGACCCCTTTTTGAACTTCCTTGTGAAGTATGCCAACACTTCAACTTCACTTTCTTCTCATCATCATCATCATCATCATCATCATCATCATCCTTGGATGATTCTTCCTCTTCTTTTATCTTCAAGTGTTTCATAGCTTGAAAAGCTGCCTCCTTTGATTACCTTGACGTTGAGGAGCTCTCAATTGACTTTATTCTCATCTCATATGCAATGAGATTGCACTGGAGATCATGCAGAGACATAGAATTGAGATCTCTACTCTCCTCTATGGCTGCCACCTTTGAGGCAAACCTCTCAGGCAGAAATTCTCAGAATTTTCTTCACAATAGATGAGTCCTTCTTGTTCTTCCCATGACTTCTAAGATCGTTTACAGCATCAATAACCCTGGTGAAGAACTCTTGGACTGTCTCATTTTTCTGCATTCTGAGAGATTCATATCTCTCCTTGAAAACTTGAAGCTTGGCCTCCTTCATTCTGCCATCACCTTCATAGACTTTCTGCAATCTGTCCCATATCTCCTTGGCAGATTTGCAGTCCATAACTTTAGCATATTCAACATCTATCAATGCTGAAATGATGACGTTTTGAGGCCTTCCCATTTATCTCAAACTGTCTTAATTCCTCTGGGGTTGGATCTTTACCTTCTTCTGGAGGCTCAAAACCCTCCTGTATAGATTTCACCACGTTCAAGCCCATGGTTGCAAATACCACCTGCATTCTCGCTCTCCACATATGGTAGTTGGTTCCGTTGAAGATTGGAACCTTCTTGCTGTAAGTAGTGTTGGTGCTGGTACCGTACCGGTGTCCATTTCTCAGTATGCTGAACAAGTAAAACTTCTGGAGCTCTACAAATTAGTACACCAAGCTGTTAAGCTTTATCATGGTGAACCTGTGCTCTGATACAATTGAAGTTCCCAACTTCACCCTAGGATCTACTAGTTTGTGATACTGAGAGGGGGGTGAATCAGTATCACCACAATTCACAATTCGTAGGTAAGTGAACAACTTCAATCTCTTCTTAAAAGTGAACTCTTTCTCAGATTCGACTAAGGTAGATCTATTGCTACCTACTAATCACAATAGTCCCCAAAGTCACCTTTCAGACACCTTGCCTAATAGACAATTCGGATGTTCTTGTTTAGGTCTTCATTAGGTTATGGGTTGGCTGATACTTTAACTGTGTTCACAACTCAATTCAAAACATAGAACATAAAGCAAATTAAGGACACACGAGATTTACGTGGTTCCATCAACGTGACGTACATCCACGGTGATAGGACTCTCCCTATACAAAGACTAATCCAGTATATACTTGAGAATTTCCAGTTACAATGGATGTCTTAATCTTCTGCTCCTTTCACTATTGCAACTACTAAGCAAGT